>CANXYC010189146.1:0-28529 GCA_948193065.1 Aleurites moluccanus
ATTCAAGCAACTCACAGGGCACATGCAATTTCTTAGCAAAACATGATGACACAAAAGAATGCATAGCTCCTGAATCAAACAATACTCTAGCATTCAAGGCTTGGATCGGAAGAATACCTGTAACAACTGTGTTAGATGCCTAGGCCTCATGCTATACTGGAGCAAAAACACTACCTCTGCCTCTACCTATGGGAACTGACCTCGAAGCCTGAGCCACATGCTGACCTGACTCTCTGCCAGCCTCTAAAGTCCTGCCCACAATACCTCAACCTGTATCTTGCTACTGGCTGATACTCCTCTCCCTATTCATCTGTACTTTGGTTTGAGAAGTCTGCGGTCTTCCTCTAAAGGATGACTGTGGACAATTCTTGAGGAAATGACCTTGCTGTCCACACCTAAAGCATGCTCTTAAGGCATAACGACAAGGGCTATTATGAAAATTACCACATGCAGAACACAAAGGTTTAGAAGCCCTGGATGGTGCAAAACTAGCTGAACCATGACTCATCTAAGAAGTGGGTCCAGGAGTAGTCTGACTCTGCTGTGACCTCTCTGAAGATCCTCTATACCCACTCCTAGAAGATGACTGATGAGTCACCCCCCATACTTTTTATTCCACTTTCTTGCTTAGAAGAACTGTCTACTTTAAATTTCTTCTTCTCAACTCTCTCGGATCTAGCTTCCATCTCTCTATTCTCAATTATTCTAGCCTTATCCACTAGCTTAGAATAAGAATCAAACTCAAGAGCAGCTAGGAGTTTAAATAATGGAGCTACTAATCCTCTGCAGAACCTTTGAATCTATGCCGCTTCTGCAGGCACCAAAGCTGGAGCAAATTTGCTCAACTGACTGAACTTCATGGCGTACTCTGAAACACTCATACCAGGTGTCTGAACCAATCTCTCAAACTCTAATATTTAGCTTCTCTCACGCTCTCAGGAAGAAATTTATTCAGCACCAATTCCTTGAATCTCTCCCAAGAAAGATCTTCATTTTCCCGAAGCATGCCAGAAATACTTCTCTTGAACCAATCTTTGGCCTCAGCTTTCATCATATAACCCACAAACTCTATAGCTCTTCTTTCAGAAATCGGTAGAATCTGCACCTCTACCACGCTGTGGAGGCATCTCAACACTGATAAGAAGAACAAATAATATCAGACTCACTACGAATACTTAACGCAGATATATATACCAAAGGAAGACACAAATGGACGAGACACAAATCCTATGCTCCGTAGTTATCTTAATCAACACTTATACTAGTGCTCATGCATCTCTTTCTATCTTCTATGTTAAGGATTATAAACCTATAGCTCTGATACTACCTTTGTCACACCCCGACTCCAATGGTGCAATAGTCCTAGGGCAAGGGTAGGCTTAAGGCCACCATAAACCCGTAGAACACTCATATCCCGGATCTCATTCATACTACACATTCATGTCAAATATAGATATCATTCAATATTTATTTCTATGATTCATATAAACATAATTCATATATTTATATTCATCATTTCATAATTTCCTCTTGTTCCTTACTGATCAAAAGATACATCCCACATCACTAAGGAACAAGGGCAGTCCAAAATGTAACAGTTCATACATCAAAACAATGTCATCCTCAATAACTAACTACGGAGCTCTAAAGTATACTCCCAATACATATAGTACCATAATACAATTCAATGAATATATATATATATCAAAATAATTACAATGGAGGCTTCTTGGAGGAATGAATCAAGAAGCTCGGTCTTCTATATTAGCTCCCTCACGAGCTACACTATCACCTGAAATCCACAGAAGAGGAGTGAGCCTCCAACTCAATAAGATATGAACATGCAATATAAAAGAAATATATATATATATATATATATATATATCCAAAGGAAAGGTCAATCTAAAGAATATGGGTAAGAAATTATCATATGGTTAGGCTTACAAGAACAAAAGTGCTCACAATTGAATAGCACTATCAAATCACATGATAGAACTGTAGGGTGTATCAGTAGCCTTGCTACCTTATCGCAAACATATACTTGGCTAGGCATATGCCTAGAGCTCATGGTCCCCTTTAGGTGGAACACTGATAAAAACCCTATCAGCTGGGTTCCCAAAGTGCACAATGTACTAATGAAGTTACTCTCATTGGGAAGAGCATTCTATCCATAGGGTCATACGGTTGCAATCTTACAAGAAACATATTAGTCACAAGATCATCAACATATAACATAAATTCAGTCAAGTTAACAAATAAGTTTCATATGAACTTGATCCAAAAAAGATTGATCAAGTCATTTACAATATATATATATACATGGTAATCACACGAAACAAATGGTCATTTTGGTTTGAGAATTTCTTGGAAATTTCATTTGATAGATCAAAAATACAATATCATATATGTAGACATTAGGAAAACTTGGACAATTCATTTCAAAGAAACAATAAGCATATGCAATGTTCATACTTACCTCAAAAATCAATTTTATCCTTGTATATTTTCCTTAGTTACTGGTACAGCCAATAATTCTTCTTTAATTTCATGAATTTCCTTTTCTTATGACATTCCCCAAATGCTTAAAATTAGGGTTTTTTCAATCAATAATACATAATAAAATTCCTTATAATTTTAACCATCTTATAGTTTCTATTTTTTATTCCCAACATCAATTTAATTCATCCCTTAAAGAAAATCTGAAATTAATTATGAATTTACTATTCACGTCACTATTCATGATAATCCATAAATTTTGGTCTCTCTCACATTAATTACAATTAATAGCCCTAAATGCTTGTAATAGGTCCTATATACCCATAATTAACTATCTTAACTACCAGAATTTATTAATTTAAAGAGAGAATGATATTTGAAGAGAAATTACCTTATTTCTTCAAAAACTGATTCCTTAAAAATCTGCTTTGAAAATGAAGGTCGATGCCTTAGAATGTGATAATTTAGTGATTTAATGCATTAATTATGAGTATTAATGCATTAGAAAATAAATAGAACAAATTTGAGAATAAATGAAGAAGAAAGAAGAAAAGAAGAATAAAATCGTGAAAGAAAAGCTACTGGGTAACTGGTTAAATAGGCTACTGTCTCTCAATTCCGCTTCGCCAACTCGTCTCGCCAATCCGTTCCAGCAATGCCACTTCGCCAAAGCCACTTCGCTAATCCCACTTCGTATGTCCACTTCGCATATGCCACCTCACCAAACTCTCCTCGCCTTTTTCCATCTCACATATGCCACCTCAGCAATGCCTCTTCGCCAATCTCTCCTCGCTTATTTCCACCTCTCATATGCCACCTCGGCAATGCCTCTTCGCCAATTCACCTCTTCGCCAATTGCCACCTCGGCAATCCCACTTCGCCAATTCTCCTCTTCGCCAATTGCCACCTCGGCAATCCCACTTCGCCAATTCTCCTCTTCGCCAATTGCCACCTCGGCAATCCCACTTTGCCAATTTTCCTCTTCGCCAATTGCCGCCTCGGCAATCCCACTTCGCCAATTCTCCTCTTCTCCAAATACCGCCTCACATATCCCAGCTCACAAAATGCCACTCCGCATTGTCGGCTCGCACCACCAATATCTACCGAACTGAAAAACCTTCTTTGCCAACTCATATTAAACCAGCTTGCAAATGAGCTACAGACATTCAAACTTCCTGATTCTTTTTGTCACTTAAAATAGACACTAAAGGTTCCAACATATCTAAAATTCAAATCAAAAAGATATCTACACAAACTATGGTGAATTTCTAAAGTTCCCCCTGACTTTACCGCCTAAAATAATCTGAATAAGTCTAATTAATTTCACTCTCAACTGAGCTATACTTATCTAATTCCCCTGAAATTTTACAGCCAATAATATAACATATAAAGGAACATTTCTCATGTTTACACTTTTGGCTCATTCAGTCTCAATCATTCGCAAAAAAATTAAACATTCTTAGATTCCTGTAGAAAATAATGAACCAGACAGGTCCTGGCTAAGGAGGCATATCTCCTCACACACACAAAATTTCACAAAATCCTTTTACATACACACTTTATCAAATTATTCCTTTAAGATCATGAAATTAGCCTCACAAACTCCTCGCTGTATACAGAATTCTGGATTCCTCAAAACATTTCTATATCCTCAATCAATTCAACAAACATATAATTAATAAAATAAAAAAAATAACAAGTATTATAGGTTGAGACTCATTTGGTCTGGTCGATTCTGTTTACATATAATCAGGTTTTGGTTGTGGGCTAAATGGGCTTGGTTGAGGCTCATTTGATGTGGTAGGTCCAGCATAATCTTCAGATGCAGGTGCATGTGGAGTTTCAAGTGTATGTTCAGGTTATTGTTGGTGTTGATCTCTTACTATTGGTTCTGGTTGTTGCTTGTGACGATCTCCTACTGCTGGTTCTGGTTGCTGCTCTTCACCCGTATCATCTAATTCTAAATCCACTATAACAGGTGGATCATCTCTTGGATTATGGAATTCAAGCTCGGGTCCAGCAGTAGCAATAGGTTATACAAGTTCATCTATATATATATAGGGATGGTAGAATTATCTCTATACATTTTAAATATCTCATCCACATCCAAATCATCTTTTAGTATCAATCCATTCCCACATGTATACTATAAGTTACTGGTTTTTAACCTCTCAATAGCCTTATAATAATCTCTAACCAGAATAATCTTACTATACATATCAGCCTTCACATTGTCTATATAAACCTCCTCACCATCATCATAGTTTAAATGTGTAAGATTATGCATAAACATAAGCCGTCTGCAAAATGAAGTATAATCTATTAGACTCATCTTCAACATAACTCAACAACAAACTAATAACAATATCATAACAATTTGCAAGCCATATACAATAAAAATCAACCATAAACCATTAATTTACAGTCTCCAACAACCGAAAAAGTAAAACCCTCAAAAGTTATCATAAAACTGAAAAACCCTAATCCTAATATGCATAAATTTTGTCGTCTACTTCAACAAATAATAAAATACATAATAAAGAACAGGAAAAAAAATTATATTTTAACTCGAGATAAAGAACACCATAAATACCCACCCATTAATCGATACAAATGCAAAAATGAAGCATTCCCAAATCAAAACAAACAAATGAAACATTCCCAAGTCACAATGGAACAACATTCACCATCCCTAACCCATTAACTAAGTAAAATAAAAATGCAGCAACACACTTATCTCGATGGAATTTCCACTCTCTATAAACGCAGGCGAAATCAGTACGTTTAGTCAAGGGTTAAATTGAAATGTGCTTCTCTCCAATCTAAAAATCACGAAATGAGATTCAAAAGAATGAATTTTGAAAAAAAAATAATGGGACATTGAGGACGTTGAGAGAAGTTGGAAGATGGAAGAGTGAGAGTCAGTTTCCCTCTTTTTCCGTTAGTATATAATAAATGGTATAATAGTCATTTTATTCAATTTAAACAGCTAAATTTGAAGATTTTAACAGAAAGATATCGAATTATAACAGACACAAAATGCATGATTTTTTTAATATAATTTTAAAAATATAAAATTTTTTTAGTTTAATTTGTTAAAATGTAAAGAATCATTTAAAAATATATATATATTGTTAATTAGGGAAAATCTCATAGACCAATTAGTAATTTGGCTTAACATTTTCCACGAGTAGACAGAGGAATTACCCCTTTTATTGCCCACAAAATCTTCATTTAAGATTGGGCTTTGGTCCAATAATATGTGCAGAACTTAATTTCTCCTGTCAAGCCCTAACTATCCCCAAAATAGAAAAAAAAAAAAAGCGCAAATAAAATCTTATCCAGTTATACTGAACGCAGAACCAAAACAAGAGGAAAATAGAGAAGCTGAAGTGAGAGAGACAAGAGAAGAGAATGGCTATGTTCTGTGTACAGTCTTCTATGATGCTCTCATCATCATCATCATCTTCTTCTTCAACTACTGCAAGTACCCCAAAACCCTATTTTATCTTTGCAAGACAAAATGCCATTAGTAGCAGTCCATTCATTGTGGGGTTCTCCATGGTAAAATCAAAACCATGTGTACGGACTGCTTTTCCTGTTAGTAACACTCGCAATTTTGTGGTTCGGTCCCAGAAGAAGGATGAGAAAGAGATTCCTCACATACCCATTGATCAACGTTGGATGTTCGAAGAGTCTGAGCTTAACGGCCCTGTAATTCCCTCTTTCTTTCTCCATACTCGCACATTCGTTAACTTATTCTCTCTTTTTCTTGTAGATTATTTTTTAATTTATTGAATTTCTTTGTCCAGATAACATTTACTTGCTTTATTTCTTGTATTTGTAATTGGGTTTAGAAAATGGATGCAAAATTGGGTTCATGTTGGTTTTTGATTTGTAGGATATTTGGAATAAGACTTGGTATCCCAAAGCTGCAGACCATGTCAACACGGATAAACCTTGGTATGTTGTTGATGCTACTGATAAAATTCTTGGGAGACTGGCATCTACAATTGCTATTCATATCCGTGGGAAGAATTTGGCTACTTATACTCCTAGTGTGGACATGGGGGCGTTTGTAGTTGTGGTATGTAGTATATGCATATGTTTTGTTTTTGTTACATTTGCAATTCACTAATACTGCATAATGGAGACTATTCTTGATGTGTGTGTAATATTGGCTGTGCATTGCGAACATGGATGATTATGTACCTTTCACTTTCAAAATTTTGTTTCTCTCTTGGTCTTTCTGTCGATTGGTTGTGTTTGTGGGTGTCGAGCGTAATGAAATGTCACTTGACTTGCAAGCATATTGTTGCATATTTGGAGTTGAAATAGTCATCCCAATTTAGTTTTAGCTTCAATGCTTAAACACATTAGTAGTGCTTATGCTAGGCTACTGTTCGTACTTGAGAGATTTTGATCTTGCTCTAATAACCTTGCATTTCTTGTATGTACCACTTCTGATAAGTTAGTAGATATGAGTTGATCTGAAGGCTGCTTCCAGCAATTGAAACATTAAAAGTAGTTTTAATACAAAAATCAAGGTGCACTATAAGCTTCTATTCTTCATTTTATGATTTTATTCTTGCAGGTTTCATGTAAATGTAGTTATAAAAACTTTCTCATTTTTCTATTCACTAGATTATTATATGGTCTATCGGTAACTGAAGTTTTGATGTAGTTGGTTAAGGAAGAGACCAGGTGTTGTTTGTTGCAATGCACTTATTAGCATCTTAATACATGCAGAGAACTTGAGATATCAAGGATATTAAGATATTACACAAAATCTAATTGAATGTAAGATTGGGTTATCTCAAAATTGAGCCCACTCATCTGTTACCCTGATCTTGAGAAAACGTATACTAAATTTGAGTTAGGAGTTTGGTTTGAGTGCTGAACACTTAATTCAAATTTGTGCCTACTTATCTGCTCAATGACGACTTCTTTCATTGCCATTTTATCTTGGTGTTATCTCTGGATAGTTATTATAGATAGGGACCAAATTTTTTTTTTTTGACATAGTTAATATTACACCTTACTTGGAGCATTAAACATCCTTGCTCACCATGCGGTTGTCTTATTTTTCACATGGTTCTGCCTATTTTCACAACTTGTCATAAATCCTATTCTAATCCAGATAATAATGTCAGGACTTATCTAGTTTCACAGAGTGTGGGTTGTTGTAACAGGTTTTCAAACATGCATTAGTCACAATTTAAGTGTGTGAAATTCTGAAACTTTTAATTTCAAAAGGTGAATGCTGAGAAGGTTGCTGTATCTGGGAAGAAAAGGACCCAAAAACTATACAGGAGGCATTCAGGAAGACCAGGTGGTATGAAAGTGGAGACATTTGATCAGCTACAACAGAGGATTCCAGAAAGAATTATCGAACATGCTGTTCGTGGCATGCTTCCTAAAGGGAGGGTGAGTTCTGAAGTTCTAACTCTGTGATTGTTTATATATTAAAAAGGTTTTTCTTTTTGTTCTTTATATGATGGAGCATTACAAATAGGCCTAGATTTTTGTTAACAAAAGGGTATAGTAAAATTAACTATAATTTAATAAAATTATGAATAAAATTGTCAAATTGTAGATGGAATGGGTATATTATGAATAAAATTGTCAAATTGTAAATGGAATGGGTATCAGTGCACTGTAGCTAAAATGGAATGAATATCCAATTGGCTCGAAAATATACATATATATGTTAAAAAAAAGATCATCCGAAAAGTTATATTTTGTGAAAAAATGTTTATCTTACATGTGTAAATGGAACACTTATGTACGTGCGAAAATGATGGGTATTGCAGTAGGCGATGATTTCTGGGAGAGTTGACTTGATTGTAGCTCCTCATTAACATTTATATATGGGAAGGGTGGAAGTAAAAAAATGAAATTAGAGTGGTGTCATTACTCATTAACTTTATTTGTTGGAGATGCTATCTTGACGAGATTGATGGCGTTTTTTGTTGTTTATGATTTAAGGGGACATTCTATCTTACATCCAATTGGCTTGTTTGACAAATTAACTATGTTTTTTCCTTTCTCCTGCTCAAATATGTGTTTTTCTCATTCTCCTTCAAAGCTTCAATTTCCTGAACTGAGCAAGGCTAGGTTGCCTGAAACTCTATAATATGAAGGTGGTTTTTTTTACTGCTTATGAAGGTGAGTCTTTGTGCAACAAGAAGGTTACTCTTTTGTAACTAGAAAGTCACAGGTTTGAGTCTTGGAAATAATTGCTTTGCAAGAAAGCAGGGGGAACGCTGCTTATGATTGATGAGCCTCCTTCAACCCTTGCAGATTGTGCATGCTGTGTCAGGGATGCCCTCTTTTTATGAGGTCATACTTTTCTCACTGTATGGATTTGAGTTGTCTTGAGCAAAGTCCAGTGTGTAAATTGTCTGATAAAAATTGACTCGTCATAAAGAACAAAAAGAAAAATAAGAGTACAAAAAAAGATCGTAATGACCATATGATACTTTCCCTCTGCTAACTGGTAGTATAATTATATGAAGATCTACCTTTGTTGAATTTGCACTTTCTTAGTTGAAAAATGTTTTTAATTTATCCATTGCATCTGAAAAATGAACAACATGATATATGTTGATACCTGACAAGGCAAAATGTTTTGGACACTTGACAAATTGCAGTATTGTTTTTAGAAGGAAGCTAATCTTAAATATTAAGTTGTGGGTAAATTGTATCAATAATCACCAAATATTATATTTAGTTTCAATATGGTCACATAATTTTTAATTTTTCACTTTTAGTCATTAAACTTTTGATTTTTTTTTTTTTTTTTTTCTAATGAGTGATCACTCATATTCTGCCTGGATAAATGGGTGTAGTTACCCAATTGAACTGCTATTGATGATGACTGTTTCCCACAGCTTGGCAGAGCATTGTTTAACCACCTCAAGGTATACAAGGGCCCAGATCATCCACATGAAGCTCAGAAGCCACTTGAGCTGCCTATAAGGGACAAGAGGATTCAGAGGCAGAGATAGATTTGCATCACGACTTAGCTTGAGATGTTGCAAGCAGACTCTCCTTGATTGCCTTGCTCATTTTTTTTTTATCACATGGATTTGAGTTCCATGCCTGGGCTTCCTCAGCACTAGAGCCTGTTTATGTTGTGTTTGAAAATAGAGGACTCTGAAATTAGTGTTGCTTGCTTTTTAGCTAAGGTTTGGTGCTGATTCTGATGGGAAATTTATTTTGTAGCTTTCTGTTGTTCAATCTGTATTCACCTTGATCAAAAATGTATCTTACAGCAAATCAAATGCATTAACATGAAGAAAACGAGCATCTTTTTATGACTTTTTGGCTGCAGTTATCTATGAGAGCTATTTTGTTTCATTCATCATCCTTCTATTAAAAAAAGAAGTAAACAAGCATATAAGATAAAATTGTCTCATAATTTTTTTGATTTGACACTTGAAACATAAATCTATATTCTTGATCAATTAAATACCATCTATCTAAATCAACTCTGAAAGTTTGTATCTTCTAGTATTGAAACCTTGTGATTACATATCAAAATGGTTTAATGTATGCATTTTTTTTTTCCATATAACAATCATGTATAATGAATATCAATAATAATCAGTGTCACTTTAACTTGAAAAGTTAATCAATCATCATAAAATAAAATAAAAACATGTCATTTGTCAAGCAAAGCAGCATATAGTAGTTGGTTCCAGGTATCAGGAACACCAGCAAGACACCAATGACTACAATCATTTAGCTTGGTGCCTTGGCCAGAATAAATAGAAGGATGACCATCTTTCCTTAGCTGTGTCAGCAAAGTAATATCAAGTAAATAGGCAGGCCTTTTCATATAGTTTATTACTTCCTTTACTACATCTTCTCCTGGATTCACAGGACCTGGATACTTCGACCCTTCTACTGGTTCTGTTTGCCCCTCACATACCCTTGCTTCTGGGTTTGGATCATTCCATTCCTTGGGACTGAGTTAAATAACAATTACAATTAGTGAATAGGATCAGACTTATTTCATATATGTGAGATTCACCTTCAATAATTCAAGTGGATCCCATATAAATTTAAATATATTATTATTAAGCGTATTTAATAATTCTTATATAATTTAAAAAAAAATTATATTCATATCCCAATAAAAATAATTTAAATAATTTATTTAACTGTGTATCACTTCTGAATTAGTCTTTTCATATGTTATATCATATATTTTTTAAAATATTTAATAATTAATATTTTTTTATATACGAATCAAGATAACATGAAATATAAAATTTAAATTATAAAATAAAAAATTATCATATTTTTTTTAAAGATTTTTAGATTATATTTCAGGATCTATCAGAATTCAGAATGATGATGATGATGATGATGATAATAATAACAATAATAATAAAAGGAGAATATAGAGCTTACTCGAGATGGGCAACAGCAACTCCTTGGAAAAATACAGAAGTCTTTGAAAAATCAATATTATTGTCAACCCAATTAGCCCAAGTAGTTAATGCAATTCTCAAAGCTTCCAAACGATCCATTTCTTTAACTATTTTGTCTCCTACTTGAAAATAGTCCCACCTGCAACTCATTAATTATTGCTTCAATTTTTAAGTTATTTATTTCTGACTAACTAATTAATTAAGCTATAATTAATTTATTAAAAAAATACTGTAGAAATTACTTACTTTTCATTTTTCATCTGTAGTTTAAAATAAATATATAAAAATTAAAAAATATTAAATAATCTCAATTACACATCATTAAATTATTTTTAGTAGAATTATCTATTTATTTACTGAGATTGTTCTTAGTGGAAATATTAAGCATTTAGTAGAAATAGTAGAGGATAAAATAAAATAAAAAATAATTATTCCATTCATCTTAAATTATAATCCGAATTTTTTTTGCCTAAAATAAAGGATAAAACACATAAAGAACATAAAAACTAGACAGCTCAAAATGACAATTCATTTTGCTTTTACATGCAAATTAAAAAATTAATTTTTTTTAAGTATTAAAAAATGAGAATCGATAATGAATCTATTACTAAAAAAAATATACACTTATTACTAAATTATGTCTCTATGTGTAATTAAAAAAAAATTATTAATACCATATAAACTTTTTAAAATACTTACTCCTTGATAGAAATTAACACATTAATTGTATATATATATATATTTTTCCGTCACACAATAAATATTTTAATTTTCTTTTTAATATGTACTAATTTAATTGTTTCATTTTTTAATCAAAATTATATTTTATCTTCACAATATAATAATACTTTCATTAAAAAATTATTGAAAATAAAGTTCATAATAAAAATATATAAAATGTGAGAGAATTAGAAAAATAAAAAAATATTAAAATAATAAATAAAATAAAAAATTAAGCGAATTACAAAAGTTAAAATAAATAGAAAAATTTTTTTAATAATTATATATTTTATAATTAGAATATTTATTATGTAACGGAGGGAATACTATTAGTATAGAGCAATATATATATTTTTTTATAAAATTAATATCTAAAAGTGAGAAATGAAATAAATTTTGAAACTGAAAAAAAATTGAATTATCAATTTGGAAAGCAAAAAATAATTTTTATTTTTATTTTTTAATCAATAAATAATTTAAAAATATATATTTTTTTAAGGATATATAAAAAGAATGGAAAAATTAGTTTATATTAATCATACGTTTTATAAGATCCCCTGTGGAGCCACCAATGATAGGTGTTGAAGATTAAAACGTCCATTCCTAGCCATCCTTCTCCAGTAGTGATTGAGTTCAACTTCAGAATTTTACCAATTTTTTCATAAGCCAAATCTACTAAGAACCCATTTTTCAACCACATAATTGAAACTGCATGTTCCTGAAAAACCATAATAAAACAAAGTAATTAACTACTCTTGAAATTTGGTGGAAATTAAAAAATTATGTGGTGCAAATGCAACAAAAATAGTACATTAATTTTTACATTATATAAATAAATAAATTAAATTGCCATTTGATAAATAATAGCTATTAGGGGTGGAGATCTCATGTTACTGTCTTTCCATAATTGTTGATTTATAAATCTTATTTCTTTTTTCAAGATTTATTTGTTTGTCCTTTTAAAATTTATTTGCTAGTCTTATTAAGTTCTCAATATAGATAAAAAAATCCGAAAATAATTGATATTGAATAAAAAAAAAAAATTGAACTCAGTCTAATTTATAATATAACGGATGATGATATAAATATCAATTAAACTTTGAAATTATATTGAATTTTTAATATAAATTTAAAAAAATTAATTTAAAAAATTAGCTTGTTAAAATTATAGAGTCAATTTTTTATATTAATTACTTAATGTGTTTCTATTTAATTCATGTGAGATTTTTTTTCATATAATATTCTTAACATATTTTGAGACATACACAGATTTTGAATATTTCATGTGTAAAAAAATAATATTATTTCTCTAGAATTTATTTTTATATAAAATAAAATAATGGTTAATATGCATTTTCATTATTATTAGAATTCAAGAGTATTCATTAATTTATTGAATATAAAACAAGATTTACCGGCAATGTAAATGCAGAGAGCTTTCCTCTTTGGTAAATGGTGTAATTAGAGTTTGGGACAGCTGAATAAACCAAACATGTGATAGATACCCACATATTGTTGCTTAGTGAATCCCCAACGAACATTATTTTTTTCCCTCTATATTTCTCCAACAAATCCATGCCGTTGAACCTGTAACGTGAATATCATAATAAATAAATAAATTGAAGCTTAAAAACAAACAAACAAATAAATAAATTAATTAAAGATGCTATTAATTATGATATTCTTATAATCATTTTACATCTCAAAAACAACTATTCATTATAGTTAATATTAACAACTAAAACTACCAATTATTAATTATTAATTATTATTTATAACTATTAGCTGATAATTGATAGTAGATGACTATTATCTAATATTTAATTATTATAAATATTTGATAAAATTATTATTAATGGTTAATTGTTAATATATTTAATAATTATTAAAAATAAATATTAATATTTATTTTTTTATTAAATATTATTTTTATAAGTTAATTTAGTCTTTTTACTTAAATAAATATAAATTTTTTCAAAAAAAAATTACAATTTAAAACTTTTTTTAAAAAGTTTCAAATAATAATTATTTAACTATCTAGCAAGTAATAATTATTATTAAAAAAAAATAACCAAACACTTTAATATAGTTTTTGAGGACCAAAAAAATTAAAAGTTATATAAAAATTTTTTACCAAACACTCACTAAATTAAATGCTCTAATTGTTGGGTTGAGGAGGGTTGCTGTGTATTTTTACAAAGCAGTTGTTTATGTGTCCAATTTTAGGTACTTATAAATTTTTATTAAAATTTATAAAAATTGTAATTAGATAGTGTTTCATATAATGAATCCAATGATATATTTTTTATGCTAAACAAAAATCAAATGTACAGAAAAAATGCATTATAAATTTTGTGTATTATATTTAACGCTCTAGATTTAATATATTTTTTTTCTGTCAATTTAATTTTTATTTAATATAAAAAATATATCATTTGATTTATTATATAAAACACTATCAAATTATAATTTTTATAAAAAATTTTAGATATCTAAAATTAGACAAATGAAGGGCTACTGTATAAAAATACACAGCAACCACCTCAATCCCTAATTGTTTGGCTCATTATATAATTATTTAAAGAATTAAATTTTGATACTTGTTATTTCATTAAAAAAAATATTTAAAACCCTCTACATAATTAAAATGAATGGAATTAATAAATAAAGTATATTTATTATAGGAAAAAATTATATAATCGGTATCTAATTTTTTTAAAATTTATTATTTTAATATTTAATATAAATATTTTTAACATTTGTTAGTTACCGAAGTACTGATTTACAATTTTCATATTTCCTGATTATAATTTTATAGCTTCATTTAAAGTAATATTTTAGTATTTAATAATTAATAATTTTTTTTTTCAATTTTAGAGATTTTAAAGTTGTAAATTAATAATTCGGTCATTGGAAGCTACTAAAAACATTTAAATCAATTATTTTTAAAAATTGAAAAATTATTAAATAAAAAAATTGTCTAAATATTAATATAATATATTTTAAAAAATTTAAACTTCAATAGTGTAATTTTTCCATTTATTATGTAATCATCATATCCATTGAAGTTTGAAGGGGAAAAAAGTCAAATGAAATAAAAAAAACAAAAATATTATCGGCTCTCCCAATTATTTATTCTAAAACCAATTAATAATGACAGCTATTGACATCCAAATGCAATGCAAGTCTTAGTCAAATTCTCGATGTTCTATTAAAAACACAATTGTGTAGCCACTTTCCCTCCTTTTATTTGAAAATTCAAAATACAAATTAGTTAATATATACTTAATAAACATAAATTTAGCTAAGAATTGATTAATGAATAAAAATTCAAATAATATAAAATAAATTAAAAAATAAAATAAATGAATAAAAATTGAGAATTTTAACTTATTACATAGAATAAAAGTGATTATAACAAAACACAATTATACCAAAATTTATATTTTTTCTTATTTAATTTTTATATTAATTTAATCATATTTATCAAATTAAACGTTTTATAATTATATTTTATATGAAATAATCACTTTTAACTAGTGTTTTTATAACATTTGTTACAAAACAGTTTAGGATTCGTTAGGAGAATCTGAAATTGGAGTTGGAATTGAAATTGCAATTGAAATTGAAGTTGGAATTGAAATTGAAATTAGAATTGGATTTTAAATTTTCAATTCTAGTATTTAGCAGCTGTCTATAATTAGAATTAAAATTTTAAAAATTATAATATAACTAAAAAATCAATTTCACAATTTCTTTTTCAATCCATAAAAATTATAATTCTATAATCACCACTACAATCTTCTCTCTCACCGCCACTCCCAGCATCATCGCCATTGTCATCATCACCATCATCTCCAGCCCTACTACTAACGATGGTGGTCCGCCACCGTCATCGATGACGGTGGTCCGCCACCATTAGCGACAATGGTGGCTCACTTGATGGTCATCGTCGTCGATGGTGGCTCGCTTGACGGTCATTGCTGATGATAATGATTCGTTGAATCGTTATTGTAGGCGATTTACCATCACTCCCCAACGGCACCGCCAGTGGTCCATCACAGCCAGTGGTTCACTACCACTTTCAATTATACCGCCACTTATATTGTCACCAATTTTTTATTTAATTTTAATTTTTTGTATAAAATAAATATTAAAATTATAATTTTAACAGAATTATAATTTTAGAGAATTAGAATTGGAATAGAAATACTCAATTTCAATTTTAATTCTTCTCCCCAAACGATCCTTAAATTAATTAAAACATCATGAGTTTTGCCTGTTTTACCTCTTCATTTTTATTTCAAATTAATTTTTTGTTATCATAAAATAGATATGATTTTAAGAACTTTCACTAGTATTACAATTACAGCAAGAAATTTTCAAGATTTTAAGTAGTATTAAATTTTATAGAAATTTTAGTTATAAGTGCACAAAAAAAAAAAAAAAAGGACAGAAAGGGATAGATTTTAAGTAATTTGATCCTTTTCTTTTCCCTATAAATAAATCTGGATGTGCCTCAAAATGATTATAGCCATTACCTCTACTGTTGGTCCCCCATAAACTGATCCAGTAACTAGAGGAGTATAAAAGACTTTCAAATCAACAATGATTATGACTGGTAGTTGAAAAATGGAGTTAGCATAACATTTCTACATTAATCAGAGCATAATGAAACAATTTTTTTTTCTTGGCAAATGAGAACTCTTTAAAATGAAGCAATTTCAATCTTTACTAATCGAAATGGCAAGTGAAACACTATTAATTGAAATTAAACACAATTAATGGCAAGTGAAACATTAACTATTAAGTTTTTGTTTAGTGATAGCAGAGATGTAGATCTCGAGTTCGAACCTCCTAATATGAATGTATTAACCAGAAAACGTAAAAAGAGACGTGAATAGAAGAAGAAAAAGAACAGAAGAAGAATACCTGGGAATGTTACAAGCAGTAGGTTGCCATCGATATTTGAGGTAATCTTGATCAGGTCTACCATTTTTCTGGCAATCAAAACCTTGTCCAATGAAAGGACAAGTTGTTGAATTGTAAAGTGGGTATGAGTCATCATAAACCCAACTTCCTTGAAAATAATCACACTTGTTGAAGCTTTTAATTTGCTCATAAGAATGGCTTCCATCTCCATTATGGTCACCGACAACTGGGTAAAGGAGACTACAGCTCATTAGAGAAAAGCAAAGCCAAAGAAGGCCATTTGAGGTTAGAAATAAAGCCATAAAGGAAGAAAAAAAAAAAGCGAATGTTTATATGAAATATTTATATATATATATATAGAAGAGGACTGATAGATAGCCTTCATTGTTATTTATTTAATTAGCATTTTCTGGTAGGAACTAATTAATTAACATTCCTAATCAAGAGGCAATTTTAGATTAATTCGGATTCTTTATCATATTTGACCATCCAGTTTCTATTTCATCCATTTTTTTTATACATCGTATCATTTATAAAAATGTATTGACTATTAAAATATTTTTAAAAAAATAATATAATCTATAAAAAATATGTATGAAATAAAAAATGAAATATCAAATAGAATAAAAAATTTAAATTAATCTAAATTACCTTTTAAATTAAAATTATTTTATTTTTAAGTAATTAATATGGCCGGTTGATTAAGTTTACTTGTAATAAAAATAAATAATAATATTTTATTTTTAAACCAAAATATAATTAATTGTCATCCATTAATTAATTTTAATTTCTATAATTATTATATTTATTGATTTTAACCAGTCAAACAACAGTTACTCTTGTCATGTGACAATTGTTTTTTTTTTCTTTGGTCAAAGAAAAAAAAAAGAAAAGAAAAGGAATATGGGTAGAGAATTTTGAAAAGTGTCATATCTTCTTCTTCTTCTTCTTATCAATATAGCAACTTACCATTTGATTTAATTTGTAGAATGTATTTCTACTTTTATTAGACATTAATTATTATTTGGATTATTAATATTTTCTTGTAATTTTCAATTCTTTTATAATATTATTTATTGAATGCTTCTTAAAATTATAATATATTCTAAAAAAATTTAAATAAATATTTATAAAAATTAAGAATTAAGAATTATTTTTTTTATTTGAATAAATTAAGCAAGTAAAAATTAATTACAAAGAGGAAATAAAACAATATTATTTGTTGGTGATGACAAATTGACAATAATATAATGTATTTATTCTTATTGCAGAAAACAATATTTTCAGTTGACCATAATTTATAAATTTTGGAAAAAAAATTGCATGTAAGCTAATTGTTTTAAATTTTTATAAATTTTTTAAAAGTAAAACCTTGATTTTATTTTTTTAAATAAAAAGTGAATTTGATATATAACTTAATTCTTCATAATAAAAAATAAAATAATAACACTCTTAAGTCAATTTCATTGTGTTTTTTTTTTTTCTTTTAAAGTTGATTTTACTTCTCATTAATTTTCTTTATATATATATATCTTACATAAAATGCCATTTTTTTTTTGTATTTTTGGCTTTTCTTTTTCAGTTAATGTTTTGATTTTTCTTTTTTCTTTTTTTATTTATTTACCAAAAATAAAAAAAAAATTAGTTATTTTCATTTTATTATATTAATTTTGTCATTTTTTTTTCTAAAATACACCTGTCTAAAGTATTCCTATAATACATTTCTCAATATTTTTTTAATTTTTTAATATTTATAATAATTAAATCATTCATCTTAATTAAATGTTATAATATTAATCTTGTATTCAATAACTCACCATATAATAAATTTAAAAATTTTTTATATCGAAATACTAAAATACTATTTTATCAAATATGTGATTTCAACATAAAAAAATAAAAATATAATTATATATATAATAATATTAATATAAATTAATGAAGAGTATATTTAATAATTTTTTACTAAAATAATATTTAAAAAAATAAAATTAATTATAATTTGAGACGAATGAAAGAGAAAAATATCACTTTATTTTTTAGGGCTGGATGAAATATTTTTAATTAAATCTCATTTTAAAATTTGTGCTAAGTAATAATTTATCTCTTTTTTATAATTAAAAATATTTATTATAATCATTACAGATATACATTAATATATCATTAATAGCAATGTCCTTTAATTTTTAATACATTAATAAGTTATCTATTATTACACGTTATTGTACGCTAGCAAGGGCATATGGGTTTAATTTTACTTTTTTTTTTTATTAGGAATGAAAAATTAATTTTAAATTTATTATTTTAAAAAATATTTCTTTTATTTTTTTTATTTATCGTTTAAGATTTTACATATATATTAAAATATTTATTAATTAAATTTAAAATGACTTATTTAACTTTATATTATTAATTTTATTTTAAATTAAATTATTATATTTTAATTAAATATTATAAAAATAAAGTTAGAAAAGTGAATAAATATTATTTTAAAAATTTTAAAAAATAATTAAAAATAAAAATAAATAAAATTTTAAAATAATAAATAAAAAAAACAGATAAAATATATATTTATTTTTAAATTATATCTCCAAACTCTTAATCTTACCTCTTAAAATGGCAGTAAAGGAGAGATTATGATATAGCCGCCTACTGTAAAGACAAGAAAGCAACCAATGAATACCAAAAGAAGATCAGGAAAATAAAAGTCTACGGAATATGTTAGAAAGGGAAATTAATCAAATTAAGAAGAATATAACAAGGCAACTGGAGATATATTACTATATAATATATATTATATTATATTATTAATATATTACTACATAATAAGTATTTATTAATTATATACTAATTAATATAGTGTTTGTAGCCTTGTTACTGGATTCAAATCTGAACGGGTCGGTTGGGTCCTATCCAACTGAGTCTTTGGTTTATTTAATTTCTAGTTTGGTCGCTTAAATTTTCTCTTTTTAAAATTTTTGGCTAAGTTTTGATTATATTAAGATTTAAATTTTAAATATATAGTTTATATATTAAGAATAAATAATTAAGATCTTAATATAAATTATTTTTAATTATTTATTCTTTTAACTATATAAATAGTAAAAAAATTTAAATTTAATTATTTCAAATTAAAATTTTATTTAATAAAATTATTTGAAGAAAATATATTATAAATATTTTAAAGATAATTAAATTACTAATAAACGAGTAAGAAAATAAAATTATTTAAATTAATAATTAATTTAGACTAAAATATTTATATATAATTAATTAAGTTTATATTTGGTGAAATTATAGGTAGAAATAATATTTTTTACAATTTAATAACTAAATAATGATTTTTAAGAATTTTTGAAAATTAAATTTATATTTAAATAATTTATGATAAATTAAAAAATAATTATTTTTTAAGTTTTAACATATTAAAATGAAGTACATTTTACAAGAATTTTATTAACTATTTATTTATAATTTTTGAACATAAAATAAATATTTTATGATTTTTAAAATTTTAAATATATTTATAAAAATAAATAAATAAATAAATAATATTATTAGGAAGAGAAGTGAAGGAGGGTACTCTACCTCATTTTTGTGATTTCAAAGTTATATTTGCTCATTCGAAAAGAAAAATGTGCTAATATGATATTTTTACTATAGTCTAAAGATATATTTACATATTTTTCTTAAATCTATAGTTATGGATTTATTTTAAATATAAATTTATTTAAAATTTTAAATAATTAAATATGTGAAATTAAAAATACCTAAATTAAATCATACTAAAATAGTTAAAATTTTCAAATAAATTTTATAATTTTAAATCAATGAATTTTAAAATATTAAAATACTCTTATTAATTTTAATATTTTATTCTCTTTTATCAATCCCAAATCCAAATCCCTACTTTATAAAATTTATAGGAGTATTTTTGACCAAATGAATTATTAAAATGAAGTCTATAATTATACCAAATATAATATTCATTTCATTTGAAATGAATTTTATATTTATTATTTAATATACTAAATATGAAAATTTATTTATAAATAAATTTTATTTGTAATTCATTTGTAAATGAAATAATTTTTTTTTTATATATATCATATATATGTTAATGCATATAAATCAACCTTTCTGCTTAACATTTCTTTATTGTTGTTAAATATAATATATTTTTATATTACCATAATGTGAATATTATAGCTATGAAGGATACTGTGGCTAAAAAGTATGTAGCTAAATGATTTAACCATAAAAAATTTGTAGCTTGAGATAGAAATATGTGGGGTAGCTAAAAGTTAGGTATGGAGTTCATTGTGACATTCCAATTTATGGCTATGACTGTCGTAGGACATGTAAGATCATAATATAATAACATAACATGTCATAATTAGTGGAGTCATATTTGGAGAAGCAGGGCAGTTGTTCTTGCTGAATTTTTTTATTTTTAGTAGTACTATGCTAATTTCAAGCTCATGCCTTCTTTCTTTTGTCCCAACTAGACTTTTTTAGTAACTGTATGCTAATTTCAAGTTTACATATATTATTTTTCGCTAGTAGGGCCTGAACCTAAGCCACTCCAAGGAGAGCATAAATTTTATTAACTAAAAATTTTATCCTTAGCCTACTCAAGCCCCCAAAAAAATTCCTCATACTAAATCCCTTCTCTTGCTCTCTATGTTCTCCTGCCCGCCTCTTCAATTTCAGCTCTCTCTCATCTTCATCTGCTCACTTAGATTTGTCAAGTTGTTTTTTTTTTTTTTCAATTTTATATATTTATGGATATGTTTTTTACAATTTCTTAACTTTTACTTTATCTAGTGATTCAAGTGGGAATTTTTTTTTTTAATTTTATTATTTATACATATATATATATATCAAGAAATCATAAGTAACTATCCTCTATTGAGCCTTGGCCATAAGTTTCCTCTTATCCTTAATTCCATCACAATAAAAGAATGGTGATGAAAGGCAAAAATAATAATGAGTAAAGCACGATGCATTTTCTTAGTTAGCTTTATGGAATTAGAAAAACTTTTTTAGGTCAAGTGATGTATTTTTAATCGTTGAAAAGCATTTCAATGACTTTGTGCTGTTATTAACAATATTCTTTTTGTAACTCAATATGATTTTTTTTTCTTTAGATTCTCTTGTGCTTCACCTTGAGAGATTTTGGTGTTGGTGATACCAAAAGACTTAATAATTTATCCATTGTCCTGGAAATTAATTAATAATTTATTTAGTTGCTTTGATTATATTTATATGAATAATTAATTAATATTGTAATAACATTGAGGACAAAACAATTATGCAACAGGTTTAAGTAATGAAATCTCGAAAAATATTACTATAAATAATATTATAATTTTTAATATTTTGAATATTTGTAATTTTGAGATTTATCGTATTTAAATTTTATTTTTTTTTATAATTTTTTAAGAATATTTTGCACCTCTTGGATAAAATTTGAGATCATTTCACTCGTAATTCTTCAACTAATAATTAATGCATATTACCGTCCTTCAATTTTAAAACGTAATATAAATATCCTTGAACTTCCAACTTTCTTTCACCTATAGTCCTTTAAAGGCTCTAAACTTTTTTTTATTTCTATGTCCCTAATTCTAATTTTTCTTTCTAAGAAATCCAGAAACACACATATTCTAACTCTTTGGTTCTAATACCACTCATGGTGAGCCAGATCTCTCTCTAAGATTAATTGATAACAGGAGAAATTATAAAGAGCTACTCAAATTATAAAGATATTTTTCTTTTATTTATGATTTCTTTTAGCTTCTCGTTCGTTGTGATAACTAGAGCTAATAACAAAATCCAAATGGCCTTTGTTCTTGAGGAAAAAGTCATCAAACTCATTTTGTTTAAGAGTCAAATCATCTAAATTTTTACACAATTTGTCAATAGAGTTATTTAGAGAGTTTAAATAATCTATAATATAATTTAATAATCCTATTACTAGATCATTGCCTATGCAGTGATTTAGACGATGACAATCAGGATAAGAGCAACCTGAAAGATTACTACTCATCCAACAAACGTGCAAAAACACCAAGCCTTTCTAGATAATGAAAGTTATAAAACTCAAGCTCTTGGTTAAGGAAATTCTTAAGTCCAACTTCTTCTCTATTAGGCCTCTCAAGTCTTTCTGTAATACCTCAAACTGTAGTACAGTAGACAATAATGAAATAGCGAATCATAGTGATAGAATGATGTTAATTAAAGAATTAATAAGCTAAAAATAACTATTGAGGAATACAGAGAAAATTTAAGAATAATTGTTACAGAATAATTTTAAAGATGATAATCGACAGAATTATCAGTAGAGAATTTTTATAATTTGTAAGAAGTTTTTACATAAATTAATTGAGGATATTTAGAATTAAGATTCTAAAATATTGAGAAAAAATAATTAGAGATTCAATATGAAGTTAGAGAGACAAATCGATAGTAAAGAGAAGGAAAAGATAAGAAAATCCGACTTTTGGAAGAATTTGTCGGTAGACGATTTTCATTTAATTTTCAACAGTAATGTGTATAAATTTCTTTTACATGATTTAATTTTAATGGATTTTGGATTAATTAAAAATAAATTGAAGTATATATGATATTTAAGGTGAGTGAAAATGGATACAAAATAAGAGAGGAATTAAGAGACGTAAATTATCGAATTTCGGAGTTTTGCCAAAACGGGTTTGGTATAAAAATTTTGTAGCTACAGAAGTTGAATGATTAAGTTGAATTGAGGTACTAAGGATATTATAAGGTTACATAGGACTTGAATGTCAATAATTTAAGGACTTAATTGAAAATAATTAAAAAGAATTGTTAGGACTTGAATGTCAATAATTTAAGGACTTAATTGAAAAGAATTAAAAAGAATTGTGGTAGCAATTATAATGAAGGAAAATTATGGGCAAAATGTGCAATTATTAAAAATTGTGAGATCCACAATAAAATATTATATTTAGCATTAAAAATCCTGGAGAATTCTAAAGGATGGCTGACCAAACTATTAAAAGTGAAAGGATAATTATTGTTGACTTTTAATAATATTCCATAGGACAAATTACAAGTGTACATATTCTAGAAAACTCGATTTTCTTTTCTCTATTTCTTTCTATGTTAGCTTTGATATATAAAAGAGAGAGTAGATTTGTGTTGGAGAAAGGGGGAAGTCGAAACACACTAGAAAAATAGGCAAAAATATTCTTCCAACCCAATTATAGAAATCAACCAAAACTAAATAAGAAATTGATGAGAGAAAGAAGAGTGAATAAGGAAGTTGATGGGAATTATGTCAAACAGCTTCAGAAAAGAAAAAGAGAAGAAAGAGAATCATCCAAGTGCAAGGTAATGATTCTAAACTTATCCTTTTTAATTGTATTTAAAAGTATCATGGTTTGATTTAGTAAATAATTGAGTTAATTGAGCTATGAAAGATAAAGATAAACTAGGGTTTAAAAGGGATTTTAAATCTATGTCAAGGCAGTAGATTTTAGTTTAAATTCCGAATTCATAATGTCTGAATTTGAGATTGGTCAAAACATGAAAGTTGTAGATAAATATGTTAATTTGATTTATGTAAAAGTAATTTCTAAAATTCAAATTGAGGAAATAGTTATTGGGCAAAAAACCTGACTCAGAATCAGGATTTTAGAAAATTTGCTAATTTTTTTATAGTACATAATGATAGAGACAGAATTAGAAGAAGTTTTCAACATAAAAAGTGTTAATTTATATCTTATATATGATATTGTAGAATGGTTTTTCCATTGGATGTGTGTTTTAAGAGATATTGAGCCATAAGTATTAACTGCTCAGATTCACTGATAAATAGAATATAAGTTACTGAATTCTATTAATATGAGGATCTTAAATTCTGAATTAGAGAAAGTATTAAACATGAAAAATGTTCATTTATATATTATCTAAATTTCTGTAAAATAGTTTTGTAATTGAATGATCACGGAATTGATTATAGGCATGGAAACAAAGTCTATTTGGATAGAGATTTCAGGGCAGTAGTTTAATTTTGAAAATTCACTAATAATTGTGCAGTGATCCAAATATTATGAAATTTGGATATGTTATAATATCATATTCGTAGAGTAAATAAGAAAAAAAATCAAAGTAATTGGATAAGTATAGATGGATTTATGGATAAAATAGTAGAGACTGCTGGAATATGGTGACTGGGCAAAATAGGGCTGGTTGTAAGGCTAAGTTTAAATTGACACCATAAATTGTGTAATAGTGGGAATAAGGTGAATTTTGGATATGTTATAACCTAATATGTCTAGTTTAAGTAGGAATAAGATTTGAAGTAAATGGATAAATGTAGTGAGAGATATGAGTAATGAAACACAGGCTACCAGTAAAGGTTCTTTATAGGCAAAACCTAAAACTTGGAAATTAGAGGAATTTTCTTTAATATAAGTATAAGTAATGTAATTTTATGTTAAATAGTATCTAAATTAATATTAATTAAATATGTAGAGTCAAGAATAAAATAAAACACTGATGGAAACTGAAAAATGCAAAGAAATAGAACCAAGGAAAATGAATGGAAATGTGAAGTGCTCAATGAGGTGAGTAATATACACACTATTTTGCTTGACACTGCCTTCAAATTAAATTATTAAAATTGCCACGAAATTTCATTGTTGTCCATCCATGATTAATTTCATGCCCTTTTATAATCCCAAATGATTCCTTTTAAATGAATTTGTATGATTAGCCTAATGTTTCATGTATTGAACCCTTGGAAGTGCTTAAGTTATTTTTGATATCTAATGATTAAACACTATATGTATGGCATTAATAAAATGATAAAAGTTTAATGACATTGTACACAGTAGTTTAATGATCTTAGCTAGTAGGGGGTTAAGGTCCTAGCCATGTGGTTTGATCAACCGTATGAGTAAATAACATGCTACATAATTGTAGCCTCTGCTTAAGTGATCAATAATGATTCTATCATTTTATGATATGATATGATATGAATTTTCAATGCCAATGTGAATCCAAATCCATATGTTAAATGACTTCAACTTTATGAATCTTTAATTGATTAATGAACCCATTATTATTGTATATTTTATGTCATCATTATCTTCCTTGTGAGCAATGCCCTCACCTAGCCTTTCAAGTAAGATAATATGTGTATTACTCACTGAGTATTATTATACTCACCTCGTAATTATTTATTATTTTTCAGGAACAAGGTTGTAGTGGTGACTATTTCCCAAGTCATCCCATTCTCCGGCCTGGGATGTCAAAAACTCTAATGTAATTGTTTGTTTTGATGAATCATATTTTTATACTCTTAGAGCCTCATGGTACTGTTGGGTAAGTAATTGTGTGAGTATATGAATGTTTTGTTTAATGAAAGATACAACTGAAATGAAATGCGAATAATGTGAATAAGTGAATAAAGTAAAGATTATAGAAGTGTTATGAATATTTTAAAGAATTGTGAAGTTGAGGTCATAAGGATGGTGAAAAATTAGGAGTATAATTTCAATGCAGGATGAGTAATGTGAAAAATATGTCATGGGATTAAATTAAAAATACAGGGAAAACTCTGACAAAATTTCTGTAAGAATAATAATTATCAAGTAATAAATGGAATTTAAATATTAATGAATGAGTTACGAATGATTGATTAATAACTGGACTGTGAATGGGTTCTATAGGTATCTGGTGACCTTAGGTTTACCCGTGCCCTAGGACCGTCATGTTCAAAAAGTGGGACGTGAAAAAGGTGGTATCAGATCTAAAAGTTTAGAATATGTGTCATAGGTATCAATGAGTTAACAAGTATACCAAGGAGTATAGGATTTCCATCTCGTCAATTAAAATTATCTACTAATGTAGCTATCAGAGTTATCCGTTATGATTTTCATCTTCTAGTTATATATATGTATGTATAAATATATTGTAATATAGAAAGAAGTGCTTATTGAGAATTGATAAAAGTGATAATAAATTGAAAGAGAATGAGAATTGAAAGTGACTAAAAGAGATTATTGTAAAGATTGAATCAATATATGATAAGTTGATATTGACTATGTTAGTATCAACTATATTGATAGTAGACTGCTAATAGATTCCATATCATTGATTTGAATAGATAGTGACTGAATATTGTAGTGAATTATCAGTGGAAGTAAAATCAGCATTAAATATGTGTTATAAGTAATTGTGCAATAAGAATAATGTTATTGTTAATGATTGGATGATACAATGTGTGCACTAATGATGAGTAAGTAAGGTGATTAGAAATAATAAAAAAATGAGCATTTATACTGTAATATAATCTAGTTTAAGTTGAACATATGTAAATGATGTATGATTCCAAATAATAGAAAATTTGAATTTATTGAGGCATAGAATAGTGAAGATTTAAGGATATGATAATGGAACAATAGTGACAGGACTAGTACTATAGTGATTAATTATTATGTGCGATATATCGTGAATATAGGAAGTATGATTATAATGAAAAGGAAAGTGGCAGAATTAAAGTTATAGCGACAAGTGAATAATAAAAATTCCAATAAGGGTATAATTAATTGAGCACTGAAGTTTAGTTATAAGTGAGTATTGCAGTCAAGCACATAAAGAGAAATATATGGAATTGCACTAGTGATATAAAGATTACGGACATAAGATGTTAGTGAGTAATATGGAAATTATGGAAATCGAGTAATTGTCTATGAATGTTAATAAGTGATATAAAGAAATTGAAACATAAAAGTTATTTGGAGACTATTAGAAGTATAAATATCGATCATTACATTATTGAATAAGAAAATTTGAGGACGAATTTTATTGAAGGGGGGTAGAATGTAACACCCCAGACTGTAGTACAGTAGACAATAAAAAAGTAGTGAATCCTAGTGATAGAATAATGTTAATTAAAGAATAAATAGGCTAAAAAAATAATAGCTATTGAGGAATACATAGAAAATTTAAGAATAATTGTTACAGAAGAATTTTAAAGATGATAACCGATAAAATTATTCGGTAGAAAATTTTTATATATTTTTAAGAAGTTTTTACAAAAATTAATTGAGGATATTTAGAATTAAGATTCTAAAATATTGAGAAAAAATAATTTGAGATTCAATATATCGATAGTAAAGAGAAGGAAATGATAAGAAAATCCGACTTTTGGAAGAATTTATCGGTAGGCGATTTTTAATTAATTTTCGATAGTAATTTGTGCAAATTTTTTTTACATGATTTAATTTTGATAGATTTTGGATTAATTAAAAATAAATTAAATTATATATGATATTTAAGGTGAGTGAAAATGAATACAAAATAAGAGAGGAATTAAGAGACGTAAATTGTCGATTTTTGGAGTTTTGCCGAAACAGATTCGGTAAAAATTTTGTAACTACAGATGTTGAATGATTAAGTTGAATTGAGATACTAAGGATATTATAAGGTTCCATAGAACTTGAATGTCAATAATTTAAGGACTTAATTGAAAAGCATTAAAAAAAATTATGGTATCAATTATAATTAAGGAAAATTATGGGTAAAATATGCAATTATCAAAAGTTATGGGACACACAATAAAATATTATTTTTAGCATTCAAAATTCTGGAGAATTATAAAGGATGGCTGGACAAATCATTAAAAATGAAAGGATAATTGTTGTTGACTTTTAGTAATATTCCATAGGAAAAATTACAAGTGTACATATTCTAGAAAACTCTATTTTCTTTTCTCCACTTCTTTCTATGTTAGCTTTGGTATATAAAAGAGAGAGTAGATTTGTGTTGGAGAAAGGGAGGAGCCAAAACACAATAGAAAAATAGGCAAAAATACTCTTCCAACCCAATTATAGAAATCAACCAAAACTAAATAAGAAATTGATGAGAGAAAGAAGAGTGAAGAAGGAA
>CANXYC010189173.1:0-11602 GCA_948193065.1 Aleurites moluccanus
TATATATATATATATATATATATATATATATATATATATATATTAAACAAAGTATATAAAATTAATGAATTATTATTAAGGAATACTAATATTTTAGAAATTTTACATAATATTAGCTAATTTTTTTAATTTGTGTGTAAAAGTAAAGTGAATTATTAATTTGAAATAAAGAGAGGTATTTTATTTGATCTATTAAGAATACGACAATAAATCAAGATTTTTTATTATTTTTTACTTTTAAAATTTTATATGAATAATTGAATATTTATTGTTGTTATTTAAAAATTACAATCAATTATTTTGAAACCTACGCACGCATTATTTATTTTGAAATTTATTATAATTAAGGATTAATTATTTTGAAATTTATGTATTTTGATAAGTTATAATAAATAACCTTTGTGTTTTTAAAAATATTTAAAAGTTCATATATTTTAATTTTATTATACTATGAGATTTTTTCGTCTAAATTTTTCACCTTTTATGTAAGTTAAAATGCAAAAAGTCAATTTTTACTTAAATTATTTAAGATAAAATATTATTTAATTCATTAAATTTAATGAAATTAACATTTAAGTCTCTATTTTTTTAGAAATTAATTATTGGATTTCTGGTATTTTATTTCGTAACACAAAATGGTTATTCCATCGTATTTTTTTTTTCAAATTTTATGTTAAATAAATTAAAAAATAAAATAAAATAACTTAAATTTCTAAAATACTCTCATCCATAACCTCTTTTTATTTTTATTTTTTTTCATTTTCTTTCACTTTTTCATTTTCTTTTCATTTTCCTTTATTTTCTTGTGTAGATAACTTACATTTAAATATTTTCATTTTTGTTTTGTTTTGTAAAGTTTCTTTATTTTTCTATTTTTTTATTAATTATTTAATGAATTAATTAATTGTGTAAAGTTTGATTTATTAAAATTGAAAGAATAAAAAATTATGTATGAATATTTTGATTGGTGAAATTGTGTGGAAAATGGAGAATTTGAAAGTGATGAAAAGTGAAAAAAAAAAAATTAATGGAAAATAAGAGGTATTTTCGTATTTTTCATGATATTAAATGGTCAAAATAAATAGAATAATTATTTTGCGTGAGAGAATCAAATATCATAAACTCAATAGTTATTTTCTAAAAAAGTAAAAATTTATATATTATTTTCACATTTTGACTGAAGAAAAAGGTGAAGAATTTAGATGGAAAAACCTCAGAATACAATGAAACTAAAATATAGATAATTTTTAATATAATTTTAAAAATATAAAAAATATTTAGTATAATTTATTAAATTGTAAGAACCTCAAAATAATTAACTTTATAATAAATGACAGAATTTTATCAAAATAAATTATATATATTATATATATTTTTTTTATTTGAATAAGTAATCATTTGAAATTATTGATAATTTAAATTTTAAGATATAATATCATAAAAAAATATATGATGATAAATTTTAAATATTTAATATTTTAAATCACTAATTATTATAATTTAGAAAACAATGTAAAAAATCTGATTTTTTTTAGCTATGAGATTTAGTTAATGACATACATACATGCTATGATTAAATGATTCGCGAATAAGCAAATTTTTTATTTATGGAAAGACTTCAACAATCAAATCAAATTTACTAGAAAGAAACAACTATTCATATTGCATCTAGTTAACCATCTAATTTTTTTTATAAACTAAAATAAAATGGAATAGTAACTTAAATTTGTTCAAGAATTGAAGAAGTCAAGAGGAGATTTGTTTTGCCAACGCAGCCAACTTTTGTTCTCGAAGAAGACAAGAAGTCCAATAGCTTCCATTGGTGTAGCCCAATTCCAATTAATGCTTAAAAAGGATAAAGCTGTCGTGTAATTACTTCCATGAGTGAGCATAGCTAACCCAATCAGTATCTCTTCTCACCTTTCAACCCTTCTTATAATGGTCTTTAATTTCCTGTGCCCATCATTTTCTCTTCGTCGTCTGAGGGAAAACAATATAAATCAAGAAGCTATGAACCCACTTTCTTTTCTTCTCCATCAATTCATTTATCATTTTCTCCATTTCTATACGCTGTCTTTTTCATCCCCACCACGATTTCAAAATCCCTCTCTTTGCTCAGGTTGGCGTTGTTGTTGTTGTTTCTACTTCACACAGTAGCTTAAATAATAATAATAATTACCCACCCATTTTTTCTGATGCTAAATACTTTTTTTTTCTCCTCTTTATTTTTTTGACTTTGCTGCGCTTGCTTATCGGTGGGTTGTGATTTATTTTGGTGGTTTTTCACTATTGCTCATGTTTTTATTTTTATTCAGTTCCTTACTGTTTATTGCGTATCTGTTATTGGGTTTTGTTATTATTGTGATCCTTTTTTAATTTATTATTTTGTTGGGTTTCTCAGTTGGCTGTGTTCCACAATCCCCACCAAATTTTTAATTATATATTTGGTATATATTAATATAAAAGAGAGAGAGAGAAAAAAAAAGAAGGTTTGTTGTGTTAGTTTTGCGTATTTTTTCCTAACTCGTGCTTTTATGATGATTATGGGACAATTCAGGATTGAAGAAAGAGGTATGGATTAAGGGTTTTGCTGTGTTGATCAGGGACCTTGAATTAGATTGGATTGCAATGAGCTTTGCCTGCTTTGGCTTTTCAAATTGGTGTAAAGGGACCAATAATCACAACAAGCAACAGCCAGAAGGTAAGCAGATCCAGTATTCTTCAATTTCTCTGATGATTTTAAAATATCAATTGTTTGATAATAGAAGTATTACTGCAATTATATATCAATTGATGTTATTACATAATTGCCTTTCATTATGCTTTCTAAGTGTTTTGCATTATCTTCTACACTCTGTTAGATTAAAAAGAAAACAATTTGAATGCATACCATATGCGATATCTAGAAAAGATACATTTGTTATTCTTGGTCACACAAGTTCCTGATTACATTTTTAATGATGTCATGTTTGGATAGAGGGATTTCGGGTGATGGAATTCATCAAATCCATGGATTTCATCCAAATCCATCTTTTGGTTGATAAAAATGAGGGTGAAATCTATGGATTTGGAAAAACCCCTCATTTGTTACAATCCTTCATTTTTGAGGAATCTATTGGATTTTTGCCAATTCTATCATTTTAGATGAACGAGGAAATTTATTATTGACTAAATATTTCAAAATTATCCTTCCATATAATTGTAAATTATATAAATATTTGGTTAAATTATTATTATTATTATTATTATTATTATTATTATTATTATTATTATTATTATTATATATTTAAATCATTATTTTTATTTGAACTAATATATTTCATTTGAATTTTTTTTCACTCGTGTTGAAGGTTTGAAAAGTCCTTATAGTAATCTTATACTAAAAATCAATAAAGTTTGGAAATGAGTTTATTTAAAAATCTAGTAACTTGATACATTTATTTTAATAAGTTGTTCTTCAGTTTAGCTGATGAAGTCATCTTTAAGTTCAACTAAATTTGTTGAACTCTCTGTCTTTGGTTAAGTTTTGAAGATTCCAAAATCTTGTGAATATTAATTTATTACTCTAAACTAGGCAGGAGTTTTATAACCTGTAAGTTTTAGGAAATTAAAAGTTATGCCCATGAATATTACCAACATCCATTGATAAAAGGCATAGAAAATAAACAAGCTTCTATAATTTTTTTACACCCATTAGAAAAGTGTTGGCTCTGAGATTCGGAATTACTCAATAGTCCACTAAACTTTTTGCTTAAAGTTTATGTTTACTCTATTAACAAAGCGAATGGTGCAATTATTCATATCTATGATTTCAATTCACAAAAAGAAGTATAAAAACATAAAGCACTCTTTCATGCCCATAACGAATTGTTCATTGCCAAAAAAATATATTGAGTAAATTTAGGAAGTTCATTGAAAATATAAGGTAAGTTTGTAGTTACTTTTAAAATCTATAGAATTTAATTGTTTAACCAAACATGAGTATATGAGAATTTAAATCATAAATCCCATGATTTTGTTTTGATACCAAATATTGGAATTTATTAATTCCATTGGTTTCATGTTTCATGGTTTTTAATTTTATGAATTTGAATACATTCCATAGTTTGAATATCCTTAGTCCAAACATAGCCAAAATTATAAGACCCTGGGGATAACATGCATTTGGTGTTTCTGAAAATGGTAAAGTGGTCCAACCAGGTTTTCCTTATCAGGCAGCTTGCTCATGGATATAGATTGATTGACCTGTGTATGTGATACAATTATTAGAAAACAAGATGAACTGAAGCAATGAACTGAGTCTAGCCATATTGGATTCTGGGTTTCTTTAATCTCCCCTCAAATGAAGTGAGAACTTGTTGAAGTTATTACTTGCAATAACTGATTATCTAGGCTGGTCTCAGTGGAGCTTTGTGATGCATTGAACTGTTTTGGTCTGGAGTAAAATTTGAGGGTTCATTGTTCTCATACCCTGATCTAGAGCAGGTTCTCTACCTGAACATGTCAACTGCATATGAATTGTGATCTTTGAACAAATTGGCTGTCAGTTCTGTCAAGTTTAGACCAATTGTTAAAAAGCACCTTTCTGCCCCAGCTGGTTCAACTTTTCTACTTTTGTGGGATGAACTTTTTGTATCGCAAAATTTTTTTTAGCCAACCTAAAATTATGGAATATGCTACATTAAATCTTTCAAGCTAACTGAAAATCATTAGCAAATTGGGTGTTTTGACCACTTTAGATTTGTTTTATATTTATATTGCATTCATTTGTTTTTCTATTTTGCCTTTTTTAGTTGTTTCCTTTTTAATTTGATATTGAATTACTACCTATCAGGGTAATTTAGTTGACATGGTTCTTACTTGTGTGTTTCATTTGTAAATGGCTAGAGATTGCCACCAACAATGTGAGGGTCTTCTCGTACAATTCATTAAGATCAGCAACAGCAAATTTCCATCCATCAAACAGAATTGGTGGTGGTGGTTTTGGAGTTGTCTATAGGGTGAGTCAAATGTCCATTGTTTTGTTCTAGTTGCATTTATAGTCTCTGCAGCCATTTATGGGAAAGAGCAGAGGGAGAGAGAGGGAGAGAGAGAGAGAGAGAGAGAACATATGTATTGTCCATGTTATTTTAGTTGCATTTGTTTCAATTTTTAGGTCAATTCAATATGTATTTATTAATTTGGATGTCCATTATATTGCCCTTTTCTTTTGGGTTGAAGTGGGACAGCAGAGGGAGGAGATGCTTACTGATTTCTCTAGACTGCAGTGTGCATGTTCTCATTTTTCCAGTTAGTGCTTACGCAGCTGTGTATTCATCTTTGCAGGGAGTGCTAAGAGATGATACTCAGGTAGCCATCAAGTGTCTTTCTGCAGAATCTAAACAGGGAAAGCATGAGTTCATGACAGAGATAAAAATAATATCAAATATACGACACCCAAATCTAGTTGAGCTTGTTGGCTGCTGTGTTGAGGGCAGTAATCGAATACTGGTATATGAATACATGGAGAATAATAGCCTGGCTACTTCATTACTCGGTAAATACTAGAATTTTTAAGTATCTTGACTTTTGACTAACTTGTGGACTTTTTTTTTTTTTTCTTTTCTTTTGCAAGTGGGGTTATTAATATTTTTCAGATCTATATAAAATATCATGATAGAGTTGTTGCATTTAACACCTTGTTTGGAAAAAAATTAGCTTAGGAAAAAAAAAAAAAAGAGGAGTGGAAAGGAAAGAGGGGAGAATAAGAATAAAAAAAAGATGACTTTCTCTGGTGTTATTTGGGAGCTTGAGAAAAGAAAGTGGGGAGAATGTAATTTAAAAGGAAGTAAAATTATACTTTTGCATATTACCTTTTGAAAAAATTAGTAATAGGGATACAAATGTAATTTAAGTAGTTTTTCCTTTATTCCTCTTCAATTTGGAGAGTTTTGTAGGCCCAAGAATATTTTTCCACCATTTTTTTTCTTTCCCTTACACTTCCCTTCTCTTCCAAACAAGGGAAAGGAAAAATATTCTTCCATTTCTTTTCTTTGCCCTTTCTTTCCCCACCTTTTCTACCCTTCCCATACATATTGCAAGCGAAAAAAAATAAATTTCTTATCTATTGTTGTTAAATGTTTCTGAATTATAAAGAGGTCTTTTCAGGTAAATATATTGTAGTGGAATTCATTTGAATTCTTTTAGCAACACTAATATACAATAGTACCATTTAAATATGGTTGTAAGTTGTTTGTGAGTTTTAGTACCCTATGTGTCATAACTTTATTTATTTTTATTTATGTTATATAGTTGTTAATATTAGATAATGAAGAGACAATATGTATCGAAGATAAGTGTGGCCGAGATGAGGATGTTAAGATGGATGTGTTATATTAGAATGGATAAGGTACATAATAGAAGCATCAGAGATAAAGTGAGAGTCGCTTCGATTGAAAATAAAATGAAAGAATGAAAATTAAGATGGTTTGGGTATGTGAAGTAAAAACCTAAGAAAACTCTGGTTAGAAAAGTTGAACATATTATGATAAACGAGAGAAAGAAGAGAAGAGACAAATATATGCTAACTTGGAAAAGAGGATTACAATATAATTTAAATGCATTACAATTATTAGAAGATATCATCTAAGATCGTTTGATATGGAAACAAAAAATCCATGTGGCTGATCCCAATTAATTTTGAGCTAAGTTGATTCAGTTGAATTGAATTAAATCCTTTTTTTTAAGCATAGGGTGAGGGAGAGTTAACTCTGTCTAAGTATGAGTTTTTCATATTTAATCGGTCTTAATTCCGGATAAAAGAGGAGGGTTGTGGTGCGGTGGAAAATTTTATTTATCTTATGATTATAGATTTAACTAATATAAACGTTAAGAGATTCTCTATTTACAACACGTTGCATCGGAGCTCAAGTCCAATGAGAAATAAGCACAATGTAGGACGTTCCCTAAAAGCGACGTGCCATCTTGATGCTAGGATGTGGTGCTAAATGAGCAAGGGTACCTACATCATGGACATGTATGGATAAAGAAGTTAGTTCAAAGATCAGTTTGTAGATGCACTTATAGAAAAGAAGACAAGAAGAAATAAGTTGGGAAGATAATCAAAATTGAGATTTAGAATATTGGGTCTCTTATATGCAAATTGATGGAACTTATCGATACTATAAATAGGAGAACAATTAATATAACTTGCATCCAAGAGACGAAATAGGTAGGAGAAAAAAACAAAGAAGTGGATAATATTGGCTACAAATTAGAGTATATAGAGAATGAAAGAAACAAAAATGAAATGAACATCATTTTAGATAAGGCACTAAAAGATGCAACTGTAAAAATAATAAGAGTTGAGGGATATGATTATCCTTGTTAAGTTAGTTGTTGAAGGAGAAATGATGAATATAGTTAGTGCTTATACTCCAAAAATTTGATTAAATAACAAGAGCAAACAAAAGGTTTGGGAGAATACAAAACATATCTAATGAAGAGAATATTTTCATCGATGAAGACCTAAATGGACATGTAGGAAGTGATCAACAAAATTATGAGAAAACACATAGAGGTTTTGGTTATAGTATGTGAAATGAGGATGGGACAAACATTCTAATCCTAGTAAATACACACTTTATAAAAAAAAATCTCATCTAGTGACTTTTAAAATTATGCAAAATATAAGCCAAATTGACTTTTTTCTCACAAGAAAGATAAATTAAGCCCTATGCAAAGATTGTAAATTTTTAAAATACACTCATCTTCTCTATTTTTTTGTTATATTTTCTTGTTTTTTTTGTTTAATAAAATTTGAATATTTGAATATTTACCTATATAAAATATTTATACATAATTTTTTTAATTTTTTTGTATATTTTAATTTAAAATTAAAATAAACAAAATTATTTTTTTATTTAAATAATATTTAATAAAATAATTATTTTTTATATTTAATTTAAATTAAAATAATTAAAAATTATTTTTTCTTATTTTTGTTTTATATACAAAATTTTTTTTGTCATTTTACTAAAATTTAACGGAAAAATCAAAGAAAATGAATGAAAATTAAAATATGGGGACTAACTAGTTGGTTTCTAAAATAATATGGACGACTTAGTTAATTAGATCAAACTTCAAAAATTAAGTAGTAATTTACCAGTTATTTTTTGTTCATGTGGGGTCAGGGATAGATCCAAATGAAGCAGTTATTAATTTTTAGGAGGATTTTCAGATTTAGATAACAATAGGTGTATATTTGAGCTGTTAAAAATGAAAAGGAGCGATATGCTCTCCTGAGTAAACATGAAGATTATATTTGAACATCATCCCAATAAATAGTTCATATAGCCGACCACAATTAATTTTGAGATTAAAGTTGAGTTGAGTTGACTTATGGAAGGGAGAGTTGCCAATGGCAAGATTAAAATTCCAGTGTCCACTTCTAAAATGGCCTTACCACTATCTCTTGTATTTGAATTTTACCTTTTAACTTCTTGTGGTTGAATTAATATTAATTCTTTCAAAATCTCTAACATCTAATAGTGTTGTTAGTTATTTAGTTGACATGTTAATAAGTTTAGAACATCTTACTGATTATGTGTTATATCAAATGGTGACTTAACAAGTTTGAAATATTGTGTTTTAACATGAAACTGTGTAGCTTTCTCCAATTTTCTGAAAAAGCAGTAATATTTAATGACACTTCTGTAATGTTCTCTTGACATACTGATGAACTAGAGAAAAATCCTTTTGTTCATGAATAATAAATCAATAGAGATTGTGGTCAGTGTCTTGGAAGAACTCATGTCTTAGAGCTACTCATTAGGCGAAAAGAGTAATCCTTACGTGTCAATCTTTTCATATAACATATATGGTATATTTGCCCTTTTCAGAGTGTTACGCTGGAGGCTAAATCTTTAGCACTGTATAAAAGCGTTCCTCCTACAATAGTTGCTATAAATGTTAGAGATCTTTTGTTATAGCCTGTGCATTAATGTGCTCTGTGGATGGAGCTGAACATTGGAATTATTAGTGCCTTAGAAGAGCTCACCATAGAAGATAGCCATTGCAGAAAGGAAGCCCAAAATTTTATTACTTCAATAAAGTTTCCCATAAACCAGTATGAGACGTTGGGACCATAACAAATTGAAATATGGACTCCAACTTACTATGATGAAGTTGTCAACACATGGTGGCAATTTTGTGCATTGTGGTGTAATATTTAGGACTACAAAAATACCTGTTATGTATATGTATTTTTTTAGTGCATCTTGAATCTTGAAATATTACTTTTAACATGCTGTGATGGAGTTCTCTCACATTAACGTAGTTCTAAATTATGCCTCGAAAATATTCTGTCAAATTTGAAATACTGCTACCAACTTGCCATGATTGAGTCTTCTTGAATGTATTAGGGGCAGAACCACATGCTGCACTTGGTTTTGCATTAACAATGAGGTTCTCTGTCTCTGTCTCTGTCTCTGTCTTTCTCTCTCTCTCTCTTTATCTGTGCTTGTTGGTTTTCAAGTTTGCTAATTTCTAGCAACAATTATGGCAGGTTCAAAGGGTAAACATATTGCTATGGACTGGTCTCAGAGAGCAGCAATTTGTCTTGGTACAGCAACTGGTCTTGCATTTCTGCATGAAGGAATTGAACCACCTATTGTCCACAGGGATATTAAGGCTAGTAATATACTTCTTGATGGTAATTTACAACCAAAAATAGGAGATTTTGGGCTGGCAAAACTTTTTCCAGACAATGTCACTCATGTTACTACTCGAGTGGCTGGAACAGTGTAAGCTACATTTTCAAGCATTCATTTATCCTTTTACCATCCTCAGAATTGGCTAGACAATATAATTATGACTTGTCAACGCACCTGCCAAACCCTCTTTTTAGGCTATATAATTAGCTGTTACTATGTGAAGATTAAAGAGGGATCTTAGGGTATGCGATGTGATGAACAGAATGCATGTGTTGTATTATGTTACTTGTGCAGAGTCTTCTTCATGATGTTGTTCCTTGCTACAAAATTATACGAGTATACTAATTTGCTGTCTCACTCTATCTATTCTACTTTGTCCTTACCTATCAGTGTCACTGATGATCTTTTATATTTCTGCAGGGGATATCTGGCCCCAGAGTATGCCCTACTAGGACAGCTTACAAAAAAGGCTGATGTATATAGTTTTGGTGTGCTTTTACTTGAAATAATTAGTGGGAGAAGTAGCAGTAAGGCAGCATTTGGGTTGGATCTGTTGGTTCTGGTTGAATGGGTATCTTTTTCAACTTAATTCTTCACTTGTGCTGAATTATATCAATATTATTTTTGTTTTCCATGTTCACGGAAGAAACAAAGAAAAGACATGTATGAAAAGAAACACAATTTTTTTCCAGATTGGGTTCAATTAGCATCATCTACCTGTTGACTTTTAAGTTAGGGGCTGTCTGTGAAGTCCCCATTTTGATTGCTTTATGACTAGGGTGATATCGACTTGCTAGTCTAGTATCTGCAAAATGGTCAAATCCTACAGGGTTAACATTATAAAATGGTCTAGCAATTCAGCAATATTATACCAATTTACTTTTCCATTCGTTTGTAAGTTTTTTCTGAATGTCTTGCCGATTTTATCTCTATCCATTATGATATTCCCAAACTAAGATGGAGAGTTTTCTGCCAATTGATGCAGGAAATGAGTAGAACACCCACTTCTATAAATTGCATTACTCTACTATTAATTTGATAGCATTGTAAAAATCAACCAGGGAAATGGAATCCTGGTTTTTCTTGAGATACTGGGGTTCATCTGATGGTTTGTCACCACTTTTGCACTATTGAGTATTCTGCGGATTGACTTGGATTTGAAAATTATTGTAGACTTGGAAATTGAGGGAAGAAGGAAGGCTTCTAGAGCTTGTTGACCCAGAACTGCCTGACTATCCAGAGGATGAAGTAATGCGCTTCATTAAGGTTGCTCTCTTTTGTACTCAAGCAGCAGGACACCAAAGACCCACCATGAAGCAAGTAGTGGAGATGCTTTCCAAGAATGTCAACCTCAACGAGAAGGCACTAACAGAACCAGGGATATACAGGACTCATACTTCTCAGCACTCGGGAGGAGGTGGTAGTTCAAATGACACATCATCTTCCCAAAAGAAAAAAGGCAAGCAATCAGTAAATGAGGCTGTGACCTCTATTCACTTTGATAGTGAGCAGAGTATGTCAGAGATGCTTCCCAGGTGATGAGTTGGTCACTTCTTTAACACTGTTGTTCTTTTCTTTTCTTTCACTTAATTCTTTCGACCAGAATTTAGGAAGCCTGTAAAGTTCTAGGTTCTTTGTAAATTCTTACCCCTCTTACCTGGCAATTGAGAGAAAGGGTGGGGGTGGTCACTAAGGTTGATGAGTTATCTATACCACACGTAGATTCAACTAGTTGATAAAATATATTCATCTGATATAAAAATCTGATGTCAAATTTGTGTTTTCATTTATTATTTATTTTGCTTGCCCTTTTCTGCCTCTTCGTATATGTACGATTGCTTTCTCCTTGTTTTATATTTTATTTTTGTTATTTGTCGCTTCTTATTCTTGTATATATATATATATATATA
>CANXYC010189176.1:0-33303 GCA_948193065.1 Aleurites moluccanus
GGAAGAATGAGTCAAGAAGCTTGATCTTCTCTACTAGCTCCCTCACGAGCTACACTACCACCTGAAATTCACAGAAGAGGAGTAAGCCTTCAACTCAGTAAGATATGAATATGCAATATGAAGGAAACAAACATACATATAAACATATTAATCAAAATGAAATATCAATTCCAAGAACATGGGTAGGAATCATCAAGTGGTTAGGCTTACAAGAAACAGAAGTGCTCACAATTGAATAGAACTATCAAATATCGTAGTAGAACTGCAAAGTGCATCGATAGCCATGCTACTTATCACAATAGAGCGCATCAGTAGTTCTTACTACCTTATAGCAAACGTATGCTTGGCCAGGCATACGCCTAGAGCTCGTGGTCCCCTCTAGGTGGAACATTGGTACAGTAACCCTACTAGTTAGGTTTCCAAAGTGCACGATGGACCAATGAATTCACTCTCATTGGGAAGAGCATTCTATCCATAGGGTCATAAGGTCACAATCTCATAAGAAACATATTGGTCACAAGACCATCAACATATATCATAATTTCAATTAAGTTTACAAGTAGGAATCATGTGAACTTGATCCAAGAAGATTGACCAAGTCACTCACATTATATATATATATATACATATACATGGTAATCTCATAAACAAGTGGTAAATTTCAGTTTTAGGATATCGTAGAATCTTCAATTAATAGCTCAATAATATAATATCAAGTATACAAGAATCATGTGGTTTAGTATTATGAATATTAAGTCATATCAATTTCAAAGAAGAAATAAGCAAATGTAATGTTCATATTTACCTTAACACAATTTCTTCTTAAATTTCCTTTAATAATTTGCTCAACTCCAATCTCCTCAATTACTTTGATTTTTCTCCTCCTAAGAAAATTCCCCAAACATTCAAAAATTAGGGTTTCCTTAATCAATAATATTCAACATGATTTTTTAATAAGTAACCATCTTAAGTCTCCACTCTTAATTCCCAATCATCAATTTATTCATCTCTTAAGGAAAAATTTATATTTAATTCAGATTCACTGTTCACGCTACTATTCATGACAGTTTATTAATCCTTATTCTTTCAACATTAATTACAATGTATAACCTTAAAATACTTGCAATAAATTTCTTATACCCATAATTATTTATTCTAACTATCAGACTTAATTAATCTAAAAGAAAAATGAAATTTGAAGAAATTTACCTTATTTCTCTAAAAACTGACTTTCCTGAAATATTCTGCTTGAATATGATAATTTCTACCTTGAAATATTCTAATATAGAGATTTAATATATTAATTTTGAATATTAATGCCTTAGACAAGAAATGGAACAATTCTGGAAAAGACGGAAGAAGAACGAAGAAAGAAGAAATAAAATCTTGGATAAAACGCTACTGGGTGCTGGTTTAAATAGGCCACTGCCCAAAATCCAGCTCACCAGCTTGCCAATCCCATATGCCACCTCGCATATGCTGTCTCGCCAAATTCTCCTTGTGAACTCCTCCTCGCATATGCCGCCTCGCACATGCTGTCTCGGTAATGCCTCTTCGCGTAATGCCACCTCGCCTATTCCTCTTCGCTAAATGCTACTCCCGAACTGCCACTTCGCACATTCCCTCTTCGCCAAACCTTGCTTGCGAACTACCTCTTCGTATAATGCCTCTTCGCCAAATACCTCTTCGCGAACTCCCGCTTCGTGAACTCCCTCTTCGCATATGCCTCTTTGCCAATTGCTACCTTGGGAATCTCTCTTCGCCATTTTGCTAGCTCGCATTTTCGGCTCGCAAATGTCACCTCACATTTGCAGGCTCACTAACACCAATCTCTGCTGAGTTGAAACCTTTCCTGCATAACTTACACTTAACCAGCTCGCAAATGAGTTACAAACATCCAAACTTCCTGATTCTTTTTGCCACTTAAAATAAACATGCAAGGCTTAACATATCCAAAAATTCAAATAACAAAGGCAACTACACAGACTATGGTGACTCTCCAGAAGTCACCCAGACTTACTGCCTAAAATCCATCCGAATGGACCTGAGATATTCTACTCTTCACTGAGTTATACTTATCCAAAATTCCTGAAATTTTACAGCCAATAACACAACACACAAAGAAATATTTTTTATGTTTACACCTTTGGCTCAAACTGTCTCAGTCATTCCCATAAATTTCAAACAAGCACAAACTTCCTGTAGAAATGCTAAACCAGACAAGTCCTCACACACAGAGAATTTTAACAAGCCATTTCACAGAATCAAAGATGAAGTATAAATCCATAACTTCTATGTTTTGCACTTGACCAAATTATTTCTTTAAGATTAAGTAATCAGAATTTTTTGCATTCCTAAAACATTCATATTCTTAATTAATTTAAATTCATCAAATATACAATAAATAAAACACAACAAAATGGCAGATATTACAGAACCATTATAAATTGGATGAGCTCTCTTAACCTTTCTCCTTTATTATCTCTTGCTATTTGAAATTAATTTACCTATTGCATTTTAGTTGTGTATTTTCTTCAAGATTTTTTAAACTCCTATTCACCCCCTTTTAGGAGTATTGACATATTAGTATTCACATATTAAATTAGTTATTTAATTTTTTATTTTATAAGTTAAATTATGTATCTAACATAACATTCCTTACATGACATTTGTGATTATGTGACATCCATATGGCATCAACATGACAGTTTTCTTATTCTCAGGCGATGACATAACATGTCGCATTAGTTTTTCGACCTTAAAATCTAGCAAGTGACTTATAAATAAAAAAATTAGAATTTTAGTGATTGATCTGAAAATAATCTTTTCTTTAGTGATCAAAATGAAAAACTCACTCAAGTTTAGTGATTTCAAGTATTATAACGTAATATGCTAACTCATCAACACGAATGACGTGGCACGAGATTGGACTCCGGCACTGATGTGGCATGCCATGTCAGCTTCTCGGTGTAAGATTTTGGTGGAAGAAAATTTTTACAAATGTTAGTGACTGATCTGAAATGATTTTTTCTTTAGTGACCAAAATGAAAAAATGACTAAAGTTTAGTGATTTATTTTGCTTTTTACCCCTTATTCTAATAATTCATGTATGCTTCCAATCAAAGTGTTTCAGGTGCTTCCTGACCGTCAAATTTTAGGAGCTTAATAAAGAGCTAGTCGATTTGGTTATCAAATAAGTGAGTTATATTATTTAATATAACATATCATTCCCCTTATTTACTTATTTTTGATTGAATACATATTTTCCCCCAAATTTATCACGATTGGTCATTTTACCCTCTTATCTTTTAAATTAATCAATTTAACACTTGAAGTTGGCAAATTGAACCTATTGAATACTCATTTCTAACAATTGGGAGCGTGTTATTTTCATGTGTGCTGATGTAGAAAATAACCTAAAAATTTTGACTTCTTCTGCTAATGTGGAAAAAAATACTGAAAAAGATAATAAAAAAATAAAGGATTATGGGTTGGATTTTCATCAAAAATAAAAAGAAAATCAATAGTACTTTCTCTCTCATCCCCTCACATCCCTGGCATCCCTACTATCATTTGCGATGATTCTAGGTTTCTTAGAGAAGAAATTTAAGTTCACTATTTTTACGTGGGTTTTAGGAATTGGGGCAATTTGATGACTTGTTGGGAGTGGTGGTGATGGAGAGGCAATAGGACTCATTGACTCCATGGTGGAGTGGGGCAGTAAGACTGAGAATGATGATGGTGAGGGTCTGCAATGAGGGGGAATGAATGGGTAAGATTGACTGCAGAGGAAGATAAATCCTTCTCAAGACTATAATCCTTAGAAAAAAAACAAAGGAGGAAGATGAAGCAATGAAGCTAAATGAATAGAAAATAAAACTCAAAGTCCTTCTCAACTCAACTCAAGTATTAGATCCTTCTCAGAGAAAATGACGAGAAAATGGCAGCAACATATGAAGGGATGACATAAGAGCTGATTCATAAGATCATAATCACTATCTCCTTCAGAAATGTCAAAAACCTTGAATAAGTTTGTGTTGACTTGGTTCGTGATGCCCTTGAATCACTTTCTTGTTCTTAATGAAGAATCAAATAAGAGGATTCATATTTTATTTGTAAAGAAAATTCATAGAGATTGTATTCCACTTCAAATGAATAAAATTTGATTATTTATACTTATATTTATTGTCTTTAATTTTAGAATCAAAATTTGTGTGTATAAATTTCTGACACGCCTATTGGGTTAGTCTCTACCTCTCATATCTTTTATTCAGAAATTAAAGTGAACTTCTCAAAATTCAATTGCTACAATGGCATCAAGGAAGACCATTGCTCGCAAAACTACTAAGGAAAAAACTTCAATTCCTTTCATAGTTGAAGTAATAATTGATGCAAGTCCTAGTGCATCAATGAAGGTGAAATCGAGTGTTGATGTCTATGAACTAACCATTCATCATTTCCAATAAACTTTTTCCCTCCAAATTACTAAGGGCAATTGAAGAAGTTGAAAGTTTACCAAACGGAGTCATCTCTGATGGCTCAAACATTGGAACTTCAAGTGGATCTATTATAATATCTCCTCACTTGCCATCCAAAGGCTCATTTGACATTATAGTTGTGATGATAACTAACACTGCCTCATTGGAAGATTAAGTCGCTAACTTAACCAAGATGGTGAAAAATCTCATTAGTGCACTGCAAGGCAAGGATGCCTAAATTGCGTCTTTGATAGATAAAATTTAAAACTTGACTAGAAAAGCTCCACTCACTGAAACTACTGGGAAAGTCCCTAAAAAAAAGATATGGCAAACTCTTCTACAACAAAAGTTGGAAAGACCATTTAACTTACTATTGATGGTTCAATTTCTAGTGTCCAAATCAAAGAGCTCATCAACGAGGCTATCAAAGACCAAGTCGAAAGCATGATTCAACCTTTTTACTCTTATGCTAAGCCTTATACACTAAGGATTGACTTCATGAAAATACCAGTGAGCTATCAACCATCGAAGTTTCAACAGTTTAATGGAAAAGGTAACCCAAGGCAGCATATCGCTCACTTCATGGAGACTTGCAAAAATGCTAGTATAAATGGTGATATATTGGTCAAGGAATTCATTAGGCCACTCAAAGGCAATGCATTTGATTGGTACACTGATTTAAAACTTGGTTGCATCGACAATTAGTAGTAGCTGGAGAAATAATTTCTTAACCACTTTTACAGCACTCGCCGCATTATTGGCAAGATTGAGCTTACTGCAACTAGCTAATGGAAAGATGAGCCAGACATCGACTACATCTAAAGGTGAAAAAACTTGAGCTTGAACTACAGAGATTGACTTTCTAAAACTTCTGCAATTTACATATGCATCAAAGACATCATTGAGAGTTGCACTACATTCTTCAAGGAATCAAGCCCAGGGACGGAGCCCTATAAGGGTTCTAGTGGGCTCTGGCCACCCCAGTGAAAAAAAATCTCATTAATCAATAGAAAATTTTTTATTTAACCCATTCAAATTCAGTTTTTTATATAAAATTTAATTATTAGCCCACCTAAGATTAATTAAAAATATCATTAACTAAATAAAAATTTTCACTTGGCCCATTTAATCCTAATTTTTTAAACAATATTAATTTTCAGTTTACCCAAGATTAATTTAATTTTTTCCCTGATCAAACCACCCTCTCGAGGAGTTAGCCACTCAAGCTCATGATATAGAGCTAAGTATCACTGGTGCTGGAAGTTAAACCATGTCAGTTTAAAACCCTACAAAGAGAAAAAACAAGTAGGAGTCTCGCAAAATGAGCAAGTCAATTTCCAAGGCAAAAATCAAGTAGTCTCTTGTTGTCAACACCATGTCAATGAAAATCAACTCAAAAGTCAACAAGAATCAAATATGCTCTAATACAAATCAAAGAAAAGAAGAAGATGTATATAAAGGAAAGGCAAGAAAAGAGCATCCTTTCCCAAACCCAAATGTAGCAAAAAATTTGGATGATCTGCTCTAAGTTGGTCTTATTATGCTTACATAAATGAAATGTCCCAAAAAAGCTTACCAAGTTGACAATCTGAAGTATTGTAAATATCACCACTTGATTAGTCATTCAGTAGAAAATATTTTTCTCAAAAGACGAAATAATGGAGTTGCAAAATAAGGGAAAAAATGCTTTTAATGATGAAGAAATAACTACAAATGTAGCTATTATCACTATCATGAGCTCACAAGCAACCCCGACTATTTTAACAATCAAGTTTAGATCATTTTAGTCCCCGTTGAAGTTAAAGCTTGTACTCAAAAGAGTTTCAAGCATCCCATGAGGGACATTAAATCAAATGAAGAAGCTAAGGATGACGTCGAAGATGAAGGGTGGATTCTTGTCACCCATCAAATGAATAAAAAAAAAGAAGGCTCCTAAAACAAAAGCTCATCCAAGCCAAGCTAAAATAGTTCAAAGGCAAGTAAAACCATCCACATCAACTACATCAAAGAAGTCAAGACTTAGAAGGTAGAAAAGAACTTATGGTGCATCTTCAAAATATGATCACTTCAAACAAAAGCTAAGGATGCCAATCACTTTGGCATATCCAATGCCAAAGGAATTTATGGAAGAGACCAAACTTATCATGTCAAGTTATCAAGTTGAAGGTGAAGTAAAGTCTGAACTTAGAATGGAAGAACAAGAAACAAAAGGATGCACTTGCTAAGTCACTTGTGCTACATATATCAAAAACTTCAGCTTCATAAATGATGATCTTCTGCTAGGGTCAAAATTTCACAATTAATCGCTTTTTAATTCTAGTTATGTTCGTGAACAAAAGCTGAATCGAATGCTGATAGACGATAGATCTATTATTAACATTCACCATTATAAAAATAGATTTCAATTAACATTCTAACATAAAATAAACAAGAAAATGAATTAATTACACCACTAGTTAAACTAAGAAAAAGATGAAAAACACATTGCAATGCTATCATAGTAATAGTAATGGCATGCAATTTCAAGCCTCTTTTGTAAATTTAATCACTTCCCACATCAAACTCACCATTCTCTTGTTGTATATCCTTACATTAGGTCATATATATTAACTAAACAATAGGAATAATAATGATAGGTAATAGACTAGATACCGAAAAAGCAAACAGTAAGATCCTAGAGCAGTGGCTAAAATGTGCCGCACAATTACAACTCTACAAGGGACATTGATCTGCACCCAATTTATTACATTGCTATGTACTTGACAGACCTACCAGCAAGCCCTAATTTAAACTTGACCAATTTCTACCTAGTATATGTATTGCAGGAGGTTAAGTGGTAAAGTTGTTCTTATGGTGATAAATTGTAGACTATGGATTCGAAGGGTGATTTTTTTTTTTTAATAAAAATGCAAAAGTAAAGATTGCATAATATTATAATTGTACTAATTGAGAAGCAATTTGTGCATCTGGCCGACTCTTAATTTTTATTTTAATTTAAGTTTAAACAAATAATTTTAATAATGATTTTTCTAATGATTATTTGATCACTAGTTAAATAATAATAATAATAAATTTAAAGTAAATTAAATTAATGAAAAATAAAGATTTAATTTAAATATAATTTTATTAAAATTTTCATATTTTTCTCTTTTAATTTATTTTAAAATTGATTAATTAATTTTTCAAACAAAATCTTAAAAACATTCATTAAAAATTAAAAATTAAGGTAATATTAAATAAATAAATTTAAAAATAAAATAAATAATTAAAAAATAAGTATTTTGATCTATCACTTTAAATAATAATTATTATAATAAAATATAACTCTATTAATATTTTTTTATTTAAATATTTTATATATTAATTTATTTATATTTTTTTAATTAACTATTTTATAATTATATTTTATTTAAAATAATTATTCTTAATGAATTAAGGAGCTAAAGTAATAATTAGAAAAATCATTAATAATTATTGTCTGAAATAAATATTTTATGACCAGTATCAAATGCGATTCTTTATGTCTTTGCCACACATGGATTTATGACAAGCCTCAAAAATCCAAATCCATCCCAAATACAGGAGAAGGCTACAGGTTTTATTTTATTTTATTTTTTAATTGGAGATCACATACGTGTCAACCATGCATGATATATATATAAAGTCCAATATTTATGCTTTAGCTAGGCATCATATATATATATATATATTTTATTTCAATTTATTATCATTTAAATTTTTTTTTTTTAAAAAAACTAATTATTATTTTTTAGTTTTTCTCTTATTCCTTAATATTTACACTATATATTCAATAACATCAACAATGAAACTAAAAAATTAATTATGAATAAATAAAAAAAATATTCTATATAAAAAATTAAATTTAAATAGTCATATCAAATTTTCTCAAATAAGTTAATGAAATTTTTATTTTGTTAGAATGACTTAAATTCATTTAAATCAATACATAACTCCATCATCAAATAACTTCACATATTTTTATAAAAAATAATTTAGTTATATATAATTATTTTTTTCTATAATTGAAGCTATTAAATAGCTTTTAATTTAATTTGAATTAAATTGGTTAGTTGTTTGAATTTCAATCAAAATCCATTTAACAAAATAAATCATTACCAAAACATGCCTTCTTACAAGATAGCATTGAGTGAGTTAGTGCACACAAAAACTGCTGAGACTAAGGGGCTATTTGGTTGGTCAACTAAACACTTCTAATTGCCGATTGCCAACATGTGCGTCTTCAATTGGAAAAATTTGTAATGTTTAATTGGCCAACTAAAAACTCCGATTATGATAAAATTTCTCTTTAATCGGCAAATTTTATAAGCAGTTATAAGCTATTTTTAGCGATAGGCGATTTGACAATCGCATTTTTATATCAATCGCACATTTAACCATCGCTCTACCAAAGGAAGCCTAATAAAAGAAAGCATTTGACTTTTAGTTGAGCAAGCTCAAGTGCCTCACTTCAATCTCTATGTTTGATTTGGTAAAGATTTTGGTGGGCAACTGAGTGTCCAATAGCTAAACTATTTCCCACCAAATAAAACACAATGCATAGAACCTCCCTTGTTCCCTATCCACATGAAATATATTGCCTTTAATTATAAATTATAAAATATTAAAAAATAAATTCGTAATAAATATAAATCATATCATTTTACAAAAATATTAATTTATTAAAATCCGATTAATCATTAAATTACGTAAATATATATTCTAATATTTTAAAATTTCAATGTTATTAGTTACTATTAAATAAAAATAAATAATTAAAAAATTAAATAAAATAAATTTATTATTTATATATAAAATATTTATAATAATTTTTATTTAATTTTTAATTAAAATTAAATTCTTTTAAAACAGTTATTCTAAACAAAGTCCATTAAATTTTTATAATTCAATGAATTCATTTTACATTGAGTTTGGAGATTTACTTTCTAATCATTTCATATTGTATCTTTAAAGTGTATACAAATCATTTTGTTACACAGAGAAATAAGAAGTTAAAAAAATTATTTTCTTTAATCTATATATTTAAAATAATTTAAGATAGGAGTTGAAATTTGAATCTACTTTTAAATTAAAAAAGTAGAAATTGCATTTGGTTGATTTAGAAAATATAAAACTAATAAGTTTTTAATGATATTGAAATCATTTTTCGAATTAAAAAATTTTGAGCTTAAAATTTTAGTAAAATTAAATCTATAAAAAAAATAAAAATAACATGAAATTTGTAAAATGAGTTACGTTTGCAATTTTATTTCCCATTTCAATTTGTGGATAAATTTTATTATTTTGTAAATGCAATATAGAAAAATACTTGCTTATATTAGATGTACACACTTATTCAATGAGATAATAAAATATGAAACAAAAAGAATATTAGTATATTTTCACTGGATAAAAATAAAATAAACGAGTTATATTAATTAAAATATCTGATCATTTATTGATTGAGTATAAAGTTTTATTTTATACACCTAATATAAATAATAATTTTTTATACAATATATTTTTTAAAAAATAATCCAAATCTTTTATTCTATTTAATATTTTATCTCATGTTCAATATAATTTTATATATGACATATCATCTTTTTTTAAAATATTATTATAATTAATAATTTTTTATTAACAATATCACATATAAAAAGATTCATAAAATAAAAAATATACATCCAATAAAATAAATAATTCGAATTCCTTAAAAAGTGTCCACAATCCTAAAATCTTATAAATCCCACTTTAAATAGGATCTTCGAACCATCAACTTAATTGCAATTTCAATTTTCAACTCAAATTTTTTTTTTTCTGTTTTATTTAAAAAGAAAAGAAATATAAGCGGAGAAGGTTTTAAATGGATTGAGGGGGTTAACGTGTTTAAAATACAATAACTTTTATTATATTATTATTTTAAAATTTAAAAAAAAATTGTAAAAATTTTTAAAATTTAAAATATAATAGTATTTATTATAATAAATTCAATGATATATTTTTTTATATAAAATAAAAATTAAATGGATTTAAAAATATATATTTGGAGTGTGTTAAATTTAGACAATTAAATTTTAATGATTTAATTTTAACACGTTTATATTATTTTTTTTAATTTTTTTAATTTTTATTTTATATAAAAAATATATCATTAAATTAATGATAATAAATAATATTTATATTATGAATTTTAAAAAATTTTACAAAATTTTTTTAGTCTCTAAAATAGCAACAAAGCAGCCCCACAACCCGTTTTAAATATGCTCTGCACCGTGTGATATGTTTTTTAAGATCAGGGTGGAAAGTGGACTAAAAACAGAGCATACAAAAACAAAACATGCATTTATACTAATCAAACCTTCAATCCGTCTTTCTTTAGTCTCTCTTAAACCCGAATTCCCCAAAAAAACAATGAAAAAGTGTGAGCTTTGCTATTCTTTAGCAAAAATGTACTGTGAATCAGATCAAGCTAGCCTTTGTTGGGACTGTGATGCCAATGTTCATGGGGCAAATTTTCTTGTTGCTAAGCATTCAAGAACTCTTCTCTGTCATCTTTGCCAATCTTTCACTCCTTGGACTTCCTCCGGAGCCAAGCTAAGCCTTACTGTTTCAGTCTGCAATAACTGTGCAAAAGATTCAAGTTGCAGAGAAGAAAGGGGGAATATAGATGATAAAACAGAGAATGATGGTGATGATGATGATGATGATATTGATAGAGAAGATGATACAGAAGACGAAAATGATGACGGAGAATATGAAGATGATGAAGAAAATCAAGTGGTTCCATTGTCTTCTTCTACAGCACCACCACCACCACCACCACCGGTTTCAAGTACTTCAAATAGTGATCAAGAATGCTCTGAAGGGATTTCTAAATCAAGAATTGCATTTTCTTTAAAGCGCATAAGAGAAATATCAAAGCCTGAATCTCAGGCAGTTAAGGCCACAATATTTTATTAAATCTTGATATTTTCTTGTGTCCTTGTTCTTGTTCCTCTTTCTCTCTCTCTTTTTTTAATCTTACTCCAAGAACTTGCACTTTGAAACAGGATCGTCTAGGCTACCTATTATCCCAAGAATTAACATTTCCGGATTCTTCCTCAACCTCAAGGATCAGAAAAGAACTATAAGAGATTCTCACAAAGGATTGCAGAAATCTAAAGTTCTTGAAGACATCTGCAAATTGAACAAAGAAACTGGAGTTATAAATGATAGCTGTAGTAAATAATATTATTCTCAGATAATTAATTTTTCTCTAATCGGTAGTCATTGTAACTTCTATCTGAGATTGATCTTTACTAGTCTGTGTTTAACAATTAACCACCTCTTAATTAGAATATTGTACTTTGTTAGTATAAATCAATGTTAAAAGCAGTTGCTTTTTTTTTTTTAATATACAATGAATAGTGGTTCTAGTCATTTGCAGTAATATAAATATAATGGTGTCTTTTAAGTTGCATCTTGTTGGTAGAGACATTTTCCTAATCTATATCCTTGTTTTTCAAATACAGATGTCTTGATATAGATGATTACCATACACAAATACTTGGTCCCTTTTTTTATCTGTCATTTAAAATTTTATATATATATTAAAATATTTATTAATTATATTTAAAATAATTTATTTAATTTTATATCCTTAATTTTATTTTAAATTAAATTATTATATTCTAATTAAATATTATAAAAATAAAATAAAAAAAATAAATATGTATTATTTTATAAATTTAAAATGATAATTAAAAATAAAAATAGATAAATTTCTATTACAATAAATAAAAAAAAGGGAGTATATTAGGTCCTACTTTTTTTTATCTTATTCAAGAAAGAGATAAATGCATAGAAATTCCAGGTGTTAGTGAATGTCAAACAATTTTATGGGAATCATTTGGTTCCTCAGGTGAATGTGGGACCCTTATTTTACGAGGAATGTGGATACCATTCTCTCAGTTGGTGTGATTGTTTTAAAGAAAACCATGACCAATGAAGAAAAGTCCCAACACTTGGCCAAAACCGTGGACTCTTGAGATGGTGGTTTTCTTTGATTCTTTAGCAACAACCACAAGTTCTTGTTCTCCTTTTGTTTTTGGCCAAGTCTTGAGTTTAGAGTCTAGACTCAACGTACTTCTCCTTCTTTAAAGTTTTTTGCTTTAATTTAGTAGCAGATTTTGAGAAAAATTGAATGGCTTGAATTTTTAGCTAAGACTTGTGGGTTGTGGCTCTCTTAGCTACCATATCCTTATTATTAATTTATTAATTAATAATTTTTAATTAGACTCAACCGACATCCCCAGAATTGAAAAAAAAAATTATAATATTGCCAACTAAAAAATATATATATAAAAAAAAAGAACTGAGAGATTTCTTTCTTAACCATGCTTGACTATAAAATTTAACGGCAGACTATTGGTATCTTGGGATTTGTAGTTCAAATTAAGTCTCAGATAAGTATTAGAAATATATCCATTATTATTACTATATAACCAGCTATAAGGGAGGCTTTATATAAGTAGGTTGTAACTGGAATACAAACGTTCATAAGAAAAATAATTAAAAAATTATATAATATATACTATTAAAATTATAATAATTTGTTAATTAGTAATTAACCTTCAGACATCTCCACATGCCTACCCACAAGTATTAACTTTGTATTTTAATTGCGACTGTGAAAGTTGGTGAAGCACATGACTGTAAAACCTCATTCAAAGAAACAGAAAGATGGAATCAAGAAGGGGTGAAAGGGGAAAGCTAAGGTTGCATGGGAAGAATTTTAAAGGGGGAAATGGTACGTGCGTGCATATGAAAATATTGTTCAGTAGTCTGAATATCAGAGATATTTTTGGGTTTTGCAGGCCTTTGATTAATCATAGATTCTGATTTTGATAGCTACGTCTCATACAGCAGCAAGCCAACCAACCAGAATGATTATTCTTCACTATTACAATGACCTTTATAAATTGAAACTATGGTCGCTTCTTAAAAATTCTTTTATTCAAACAGCAAATCAAGATGCTAAAGCCCTTTTTGAATTGCCTCTTTATTCTCAAGTTGTATGTCTAAAAAAAATTGAAAAAAAAAAATGTAGCTAATAACCCTTCGACAGAGTATCTATCTTGTAATATAAAAAATCAGAAATTTCATAAATCAGAAGCCATGTAAGCTGATACCATTGTTTTTACCAATTGGCTGCCTCAAATCTATTTAGATTAACTTGTTATGTTGCATTAGTTTTCTGAAAGTTCCAATTATGTACTTGTTTAATATCTATGCAAACAAATTCCAAGAATAATATGAATGATCAAACTAATTTTGGATTATTCAATGAAAACATTGATATTTTCTGAAACAATACAAAAATGAGATGATACAACCTATTGCATATCGAAATTCAAAGTTTCATTATTATTATTATTTTTTTGTTCTGAAATTAACCCATAAAATCAATACCAGAATTAGTCTTACTTTGACCCAGGGGCATATATGTTTGCTGTCCAAAATAAATTGTTGGAATATACAAGCACGATTAGTCATGGAAAATTCTACAATTGAAGCATTTTAAATGTGGAAAATATTTAATGGGTGTTTTTACCAAGTAGCCGTCAACATTTGCAGGAATACCATAATCATTTTCTATTGAAATGGTAAACACATGAAAGCATTGCTTATTATTTTACTAGAACATCTAGCCTACCTCTTTTGACAGAAAAAATAACACCCTACCGGCTTCATTTGACCAACGGTTAGCTCCTCTCCTCGTCTACATTGCCAAGAAAACTGACATTGCCCATGTCGGTGATTGATTATTTTCCATTCAACAGTTATAGATCAAAAGGGAGGAAGATTGCTCAAAGTTGTAAGTTCCTATAAGTTATGGAATATATGCAGTGTATAGCTCCCATAATAGCATCTAGGAAAGTTATGCTCTCCATCCCCCAAGCAAACGATCCGCAAACATGGATCCATACAAAATTTTTTAGTATCAGTTGGATAAAAAGATACCCTTATGGGATATCAAGAACATATTTTTTTTCATAGCATGAACAAAGCCAAATTAAATCATGAAGGCTATCCATGGTGAAGAATTTATCTACAAGCCTCCAATTTCTGTGGACAAGCTTAGGTATGGAATAGTTCTGCAACTTCACAAACTCATTCGTCTTAAAATCAATCATTACGGCTTAAGAGTCAAAACTTCAGGTTTGAATTTTACCTTTTCTATGGCTACCAAAGATTACTCTCTCTTAATGATGCATCTGCACTCCTTAATCAGGGTAATATCAGACAAGCTAATCCTCAACAATTAATGTGTAGAATGAATTAGCCTGCAAGCTCAAGCTCTTAAAGTTGTTCATTCTGCAACCAGATAACATATACTGAAAGCAAACAGCAACAACAATTGAAGGTATAAATACTAAATACAAATATCCGCATTGACATTATATGACAGGCAACCCAGCAAAACAGGTTTTCATCTTACATTGCATCGCAAGATAGATAAAGAAAAAAGCTACCTATGATATTAATATAATATAAAAGACCAGCAAGCAACCGCAGTGAGCAATCAACAAAACAGACGCAAGGTAGTATAGAGGCAGAGAAAAAAGAGAGTAGCACAACAAAATTTTTTTGCAGGACATGACCATACAGCCATCCCGAACATTTTTAACTTTTTGACTTGTCATCAGCTCCGCTATCCATTCAAGAAGCCTTCTCCATATCTACAAAAAAGGTATGGTGTGAATATTAATTCTCACACAAGACAGCAGATAATGAAATCAACCATCTTATGCACATGTGTACATGTATATGCATATGATCAAATATAAGCGAGTGTTTTTGTTACTGTTATTCAGCGAGTGAGAGAAGAAAATAACTTTACATAGGGTTTGGTATAAATTCATATGGAATTCATTTCAATTGCAAATGATATTCATTCTACAACTACTCAACTTATCTTTAATTTCAAAAAATTAGAATTGGTTATATAAATTTTTTATTTTCATACTAAACGGTTTTGGATGATATCTTCTGATAATTGTAATACTTCTAAATCATATTATATTCCTTTCTTCCAAATTAGATCTACCCCCTTTTTTCTTCTTCTTCTCTATTACAACGTACTCAACCTTCTTAACCAGAATCTTATTAGGTCTCCACTTCATGTGCGTAACTCATCTTAATTTTCATTCTTTCATTTTGTTCTCGATTAGTGTAACTCTTACTTTATCTCTAATGTTTTCATTACGTATCTTATCTATTCTAATATGATCACACATTTATCTTAGTATCCTCATTTTGACAGCACTTACCTTTGATATATATTGTCCCTTCATTGTCTAACACTCACTATCATATAACATAGCAGGTTGAATAACAGTATAATAGAATTTTTCCTTTCAATTTATTGAAAATATTGTAGTTACATAGGACTCCTGTAGCAAACCTCCATTTCAACCACCCTACTATATGACTAATATCCTCCTTGCAACCTCTATCTCGTTGAAAGATTAAACCTAGATATTTAGAAAGGATGCTTTAAGACAATGTCATTCCATCCAAGTTAATTCTCTCATTATATCAACTTTGGCTTTAATTAAACTTACAATACATATATTTCATTTTAGTTATACTTAACTTGAAACCTTGGACTCCAAAGTGTTCATTTACAACTCTAACTTTCTATTAACTCCCCTATATGTCTCATATACCAGCAAAATATCATCTATAAATATCATGCACCAAGAGGATTTCCTCTTACATATGTTTTGTTAATTCATCCATAACCAAAGTAAAGAGGCAAGGAATCACTGCAGACCCTCAATGCAATCCAACTGTGATAGGAGAGCCTCCTCCAACTATGCGCACACTAATAGTCGCTTCATACATATCCTTCAATACTTGTATGAACCAAATCGATATTCCCTTACGTTCTAACATCCATCATAAAACTTCTTTTGGGACTCTATCATAAGCCTTCTCCAAATCCATGAAAATCATATGCAAGTCTTTCCTCGTATCTCTGCATTTCTCCATCAAGTTTCTAATGAGAAAAGTTACTTCTATGGTTGATCGACTTAGCATGAACCCGAATTGGTTGGCAGAGAAAGATGTAACACTACATAAGCAATATTTTATAACTTTTTTTTCCATAATTTCAAAGTATGACTTATGAGTTTGTATCCCCTGTAATTTGAGCATATCTCCCTTGTTTTAAAAAATGGGTATTAAGATGTTCTTTCTCCATTCATCTAACATTTTCTTTAAAGTTAGGATTTTGTGAAACAATATGGACTACAGGCTTTCCAAACTTTCATCCTCTTTAAAGCCTCATTGACCTTCGAAAATCTAATCCTTTAGTAAATGTTACATTCTTCTCTATAGTCATGTGGTTCATATCAACCATATTACAACCTTGGCCAATATTGAAAAGTTCATCAAAGTAACTCCATCATCTTTCTTTAATGACCTTATCTTCCACCAAAACATTTTCTTCTTTATATTTGATACACCTTACCCAATTGGAATATCGTCATTTCCTTTCTCTCATCCTTGCTAACTTGAAGAAATCCTTTTCACCTTCATTCGTTCTAAGTTTCTCATACATATTTTCATAGGTCCATGTTCTTATTTGACTCACAACCTTTTTTGCCTCTTTTTGTTTTCTTATATTGCTTATAAGTCTCTCTATTATCACATTTTAATAGTGTCTTGTACCATTCCCTTTTACTTTTCACTGCATTTCGTACTTCCTCACTCTACCACCACCTTTCCTTTGAGGATGGGACATGATAGACTTTCAAAACTTTTCTAGTTATTTCTCTAATCCTTAAAATCATGTTTATCCACATAGCATTGGCCTCTATGTTCGACTTCCATGCTTACAACTCGAGGTATTCATTCTTAAACATCACTTGTTTCACTGTTTTTAATTTTCATAGCTTTATTCTAGATGTCGTACTTCTTCTACACCTCATTGTCCTCCTCATGATCTTGACATCCAGAATTACCAACCTATATTGATTTGTTAAAGCCTCTATCAGGATCACTTTGCAATCCTTTCATAGGGCTCAATTTGTCTTTCTTGTGAGAAGAAAGTCAATTTTTGGCTTTATTTTGCTCACTTTTAGAAGTCACTAGATGAGATTCTCTTTTTATAAAATTGGTATTTGCTAGGATTAACTCATAAGTCATAACAAAATTAAAGACTCTTGTCCCCTCTACATTTCTCATACCATAACCAAAACCTTTGTGCACTTTTTTATAACCCTACCGATCACTTCCTACATATCCATTTAGGTCCCCACTGATGAAAATATTTTTTTATTTGGTAATACTTACTATAAGTTTGTCCATATCTGTTCGGGTTCCAGAATCCCTAGCAGTTCAATATTGATGAATTAAGGTTTCAAAATAGAAATAGCTTAGAAAATAGTGGAAGTTACAGAGAGAATACGAAGTAGGAAGAGAAGAAACAAAAGTAGACAAGAGAATTTAGAGAGAGAGAGAATTTAGAGAGAAGTAATTCTTTATTGATTATCGAATAATTCTGATTCTATCCAATACAACTCTTTTATACAGATTAGATAATACAGTTGTACTACCTTCAATTGTTTGTAATAGAGTAACTAACTCCTTCATATCCACAACCCTCCTAATCCAGTTGTAACTACTACTAGCTGGTTATTCACTTACATTCAGCTGTAATATTCACTTATTTAACTACTAATTAATTCAAAACTATTTACTAAATAATTAAATCTTTTTACCCTTAAACTTTTTCCTATAATATATGACAATACCCTCCCATTAACTATTTCTTATCCCCAACAAAGAGAACAAGAAGGAATTTGAGCCAAAATAAAAGCCTAATCTTCCTAAGTAGAGTCTTCAAGAGGCAAATTCTTCCACTTGATCAGTCCTTGCAAAATGTCAATACCATCTCTAGTGATAATCCTAGTCTAAATAACCTGTTCTGGTTCCACCACAATTTGGTCCTCAGCCATAGTAGGCAGCTCCAGTAATGGTGTCGTAGCTTCTCCTAGTTTCTTCTTAAGAAGAGAAACATGAAATATAGGATGAATGGATGTTATGGGTGGAAGTTGGAGTTTATAAGCCACTTGCCCTACCCTTACTATAATATGAAAGGGTCCATAGTATTTTGCAGCTAGCTTAAGTTTTTTGTTGAAGGGCCAATGATGTTTGTCTATAAGGTTGTAACCTGAGATAAACCAAATCTCCAACATCAAATTACCTCTCACTTCTATGCTTATTTGCTTGTTGTTCCATCTTGTTCTAAGCTAGGGCTAAGTTTTCTTTGATAATAGCCAGCATATGTTGTGTGCTGCAACAATTCACCTATTATTGCCACTCTAAAGGGTTTAGGAGGGAGAATTGGTGGCAAAGAACATGGATAACCATATAATACCTCAAAAGAAGTCATTTTAATTGCATTGTGGTATGAGGAATTATACCACCATTCTTCCAGTAGAAGTCACTGACTCCAAGCCTTAGGCTACAAATGTATTATACACCTTAGGTAGCCCTCCAAACATTGATTGATCCTTTTTGTCTGCCCATCTGTTTGATGATGATATGCTTTACTAAAATTGAGAGTAGTTCCTATCAATTTGAATATTTTCCTCAAAAAAAGACTGGTGAATACCCTGTCTCTGTCTGACACAATACTTTGAGGTGCGCCATAAAGCTTAAAGACTTCATTTAAGAAAAGGTGAGCTACTGATGATGCATAAAAAGGATGAGCCAAAGAGTAGAAATGGGCATACTTAGTAAACCTACATACCACTACTAAGATGGTATCTTTGCCCTTGAACTTTGGTAACTTCACAATAAAATCCATAGTGATATACTGCTATGCTTGGGATGGAGTAGGGAGGGGGTACAATAGCCAGGAGAAGCACAATACTCTAACTTGCATTTAGCATACACTTCACACTGTTATATCCAATCTTTTACTTCTTGTAGCATATCAAGCCAGTAGAAGTGCTTTTGCAATTTGACATATATAACTTGAATGCCTAAATGCCTTGCTAAAGCACTATTATGACAGGTTTGTATGAGTTCCTGCTTAAGGTTGGTTGTAGTGCCAATGTATATCCTGTTCCTAAACATTAGGATGGTAATTTTGAGCTGAAAACCTGGATGAGCTTCCTTATCTACAACCAGTTGCTGCATTAGGTTAGAATCCTTCTCATCCGACTCATAGTTGGATATTATATTGGACATCCAAGTAGGCACTAGTTGAGAGTATAGCCAAAAATTCAATGCGTAATCTTAGCATTCAATTTGTATTCTTGAATAATCTCATTTTCAATCATTCAACCATTTCATTTTACCAAGTTTAATGTTAATTAGATTAGTCAACATTTATATATTTAGATGCAACAACAAGATGCTATTTGTAACAAGTAGTTTTATTGGTTGGTTAATTAGTCACATTTTATTCATGAAATGGGTTGGATTGATATTAGTCTAGATACAACAAAATAATTCTATTAGATCTAACGTACTTTTTCGATCTAATAAGTACCTTGTGTCAGAATTGAGAAATTATATGGTTCGAATCTTTAGTATTCTCTTATTTATTACCTTGTGTCAGAATTAAGAAAGTATTCTCTTTAGGCAGAATATCGTCACCCATTTTTACTAAGAAACCTCAGAAACGAAAGAAAGGGAGGAAGAAACAGATGTAGAAATATAAACAATTTCCAAAACAAATGGGACTAAACAGGAACAAGAGGGGGAGTAAGTACTGCCAATGGCAGACTGGTTTGGTAGTAACTCAGTTGTAAGCTGCTGAGAATTTGTAGGTAGTATCTCAATTGCAAGCTGCTGAAAAGTTGCATACAGTAGCTCAATTGCAGGCTGTGGAAAGGGTTCAGACCTCCTGGAGAGTGCATCAACCACTCTATTTTCTACTCCTCTTCTGTATAAGATTTTAAAATCCAACCCCAAGAGTTTAGAAATCCCTTTTTGTTGCAAGTTTATATGCAACCTTTGTTCAAGTAGGTATTTGATACTTCTATGGTCAGTTTTAATAAAAACTGACCTTGCTCCAAGTAATGCCTCCATTTGCTGACTGCAAATATGATGGCCAACATCACCTTGGCAGAGGTAGTTCTGAACTATCCACTTGACGGCATAAGTGCTTTCATCACTAAGATCAACAGTGATTCTAACCCTCTGTTGGACTCCAGAAGTTGGGGTACTAGCAGGGAATCTGGGAGAATATGGTTGGACCACCACCCCTTCAGCGGTTGGGTTTTTCTTCCTTGGAGAAGGCAAATTCATGACTGCAAAACTTCTGAAAAAGATTAGATTTTTATTTGAAAATTTTACTTAAAACTATATGGGTTTGGATTTGTGAAAGAAAAGGATTGACTTTAAATTTGCAGGATAGTAATTGGAAGTTGAGGGAAAGTAATAGAGAGAGGGTTTTGGGGTTTACAAAGAGACTTATAGGCGCAAGAAAAAAGCGGAACAAATGAAGTATAGAAGAGAAAAAGTGGAGAATTATGTGTTAAGCGTCGAAATGCCACGTAAAAAAGTGTAAATACTTGTCAGTTATGTAAAGGATTTTATCTACAGTGTATATAAGATTGTTTTTTTTTTTTTATGATATAAAAATATAGAAATTAATTAACTTGTATATATATATGATTTAATTGGTAAGGTGTACTTTTATATCAATTTATACGTAATTTTTATTTAAAAGTATTTGGTTGAAAATAAAATTTTAAATGTTGTTTAAAAATATTTATTAAATTTAATTTTTTTTTATTTTTAAATTTTAAAATAATATTTTATTTTTACATTCAAACAAAAAAAAATTATTTAATATTTTTTAAATTTTAAAACGAATTTTAAATAGGTAAAAATATTTCCTTAATTTTCTTTTCTATTGAATATATTATATTCAACATGTAACATCACATCAGTAAGCTTTTAGTTGCTAAAATAATGAGATAAAAAAAAAATAATTTATATTTAAATAAATTTATGATTTCTTTGTAGCTACAAGGAAATTATAACGAAATTTTACATAGGATCGAATATGTAGATATAAACTAGTCGATGTCTATGCCTTGTGCGGTAATGAAATTATTATTTTATTTTATAAATTTAATTGATTTCTTTAGTTATTATCTAAAAAAAAAAATTATAATAATAAAAATTTATTTATTTATATTATTTATAAAAAAATAAAATAAAAATACATATGTGGACCTATATACGTTAATTAATGTATCTTGTGTGTTAATACTAACATGCAAAATTAGTATTTGTAAATTATGATACGTTGTACGTCATGCATGAGTTATGTTCATGCGAGGTCACATTTGTTATAGAGTTTGTGTTATAAATGTTCAATTCATGTAAATTTTCGCTATCATTATTAGGGATGTCAATTATATACCATCTGCCGAATACTTTTAATAAATAGAATAAGGTAAATTTTTTTTTCAATTCATGATAATTTGGGTTGGATGGGATAATGATAATATTTATTTAAATTTGATCTAATTATATATTATATATATTTTTATTTTTTAATATTTTTTTATCTATAATATTTTTATGAAAAATATAAATTATATTATATAAATATTTGAAAAAATATATAAATAAATATATAAATATTAAAAATAAAATAAAATAAATAAAATAAATATATAAACGGATATATCCGATCATATTTGATACGGCCTGATTCGTTATCCAATCCGACTAGAAACGAGATTGCTAGTAGAATTGATATTTTTATTTTTAAATGAATTAATTTTTTATAAAACTCAATCTAAACTCGATTCGTTGTTATCCTAATCACTATGCTTATATACTACAACCTCCCATTAATAAAAAAAAAATCACTTTATTATTATTATTTTTGTATTAAATTTAAATATTAATCTATAACAATTGAGACATATAAAAATATAATGAAGTCAAAAAATAATAAAATAATTTTATATAAATTTATTTTTCAAAAAAGTTATTTTACAGATTAAAAAAAAAAAAACTTATAAACCACTTTTAAACTCTACTTCCATTATTTATAGGTTTTATATTATACAAGTTTAATGTATTCGGATCCAAGTGATTAACTAATTATATATTAAAAAAAATAGAAATTATGGTTTATATGTATGTAAATTGTCTTATTTTTATCCAACTTATTTTCAAACCGTTGGATTTCAATCAAATCAGTATCGGTCAATCGTTGAAAAGAAAGGACAAATTTTTATCGTCTTTGAAAATAGACTTTAGTTGCCTCTCCATTCTCAATCCTTCCCGCGACTTCAATTTCTAGGGTTCCTCTTCCCCTCTACTAAATCAAATCATACATAATTAGATAATAACATGCCTCAGAGACACTCAAAGAACAACAACGATTTAGCATTTTTCACGTACGATGAGAAGCGAAAGCTCGGATACGGCACCCAGAGGGAGAGGCTGGGCAAGGATTCGATTAAGCCCTTTGATGCTTGCTGTCTCTGCTTGAAACCGTTTATCGATCCCATGTGTTGCCAGAAAGGTCACGTCTTTTGCAAAGAATGCATTCTCGAATGTCTTTTAGCTCAAAAGAAAGACATCCATAGGTAATTTTTTTTTTTTTTTAATTTAATTAGTTCTACTTGGAATATTTGGTGTTTTGGTTTTATATCAGCATTTAACGAAGATGGTGTTTTGAATTTCGTATTTGGTTGTTAGATTAGGACTTATATGACTATTGATGAATTCTTATGTTGGAGGAAAATAGAGTATAAGCTGGGATTTTAGCAATTAAAACTCTTTGAATTAAATTGATCTCTCACTGTCCTGAAATTTGATAATAGTTCTGGGATTTCTGTATTTTGGGACTTCGTTTGTGATAGTTCAATCCAATTAAACATTTGAACTTTGTTAGTGGAATGATTTGTAGACTATGCAGAATTTTCTTCCCAGGTGATTTATTTGGTATAAACTATTACCAGACATTCTTATCAATGAAGGTACTTAAGGCTTGAATTTTACGAATACAACTTGCAGAGCGAAAAAAGGTTTCTTCTTCTCTTCTCTCTAGTGAGGGTGGCTGGGTCTGATGGACTATTAGGAGTAGCCGTCCTGCCTCATAATCATGCCCAGGCTCCAATCCAGTTGTTCAAATTTGAGATCCTTCCAGTTGAGATCCAAGTTAAAACGAGTGGGCTCCTTTTGGAACAAGTTTTCCCTCCCCTCTCCCTCTCTTTTCTAATCCAAGTTTTGCTATCTTGTAATGCCTATTAGTGAGAAAATAATGATGTGAAAACTTTTCTGGGTTTTATATTTCATAGGCAGATTAACAGAGAAATGGTACTCGGGCCTTACTTTTTTGTCTTTTCGAGATGCTTAGGATTACTTTTTTGTCTTTTCGGGATGCTTAGGATAAGAGAACCTGTGCAGACTACATTTTTTTATTTGTTCAACTGAAAATATATTTGCTATATTTCTTGTTTAGCTGCTGTGTCATTGTGCTGTACATCATTTGTAATTTACATTGCCTATTCTGCATTGAGGAGCAAGCTTTTATCTTAACTGGCAGGAAGCTAGCTGCCCATGAATCACAGAAGAGGCAAGAGAAGGAAGTGGAAGAAGAGAAGTTAATGTTGCAGAAAGCCAAAGAACTGGATGCATTTGATCAGCAAAACCATGGTGCAGTTCCACAATACAATGATAGAAACCAAAGCGGAGACAAGAACGGTTTCCATGGGGCAAACAGTGTGAAGGTCACTTCCTATGAAGAGGAAGCACTTCGAACAATGAAAGCATTTTGGCTTCCATCTGCTACACCAGAAGCTTCTGTCAAGATAGAAGCCCCCTCCACAAGTACAATCTGTCCAGAAGGCAAGGAAAAGCTTAAGATGAAGAGTCTTTTCCCTATCTACCTTACAGAAGATAATAGTGAACAGAAGAAATCCAGTTTTCTTGATAAGACCTATATCTGTCCTAGTTGCAAGGTTACTCTCACTAATACACTCTCGCTGCTGGCACTGAGCTCATGCGGGCATGTGTTCTGCAAGAAGTGTGCTGACAAATTTATGGTGGTAGATAAAGTTTGTTTGGTTTGCAACAAGGCATGTAAGGAGAGGAATTTGGTGAACTTGGAAAAGGGTGGAACAGGCTTTGCTGGCCATGGGAATAATCTTTTAGCAATGGACTTCAAGCACCTGGGTAGTGGTTCAGGATTGGGACTGGTGAGGCCAGCAGCGATGAAGATTTAAAAGAATACTGTTTTATATGGCAAGTGTATACCAAATGCTTTTGTACCAAGTTGAAAGGTTGTACCGTGCTCTTGCTGTGTTTTGATTGGGCATCCATCAGCATAAAAAAAAAACTCTTGCAGTTTTATCTGTTTTCTTACGAGTGAGTTTGTTTCTTTTAAGATTTGATTACTGATTATGCATTGATGGTTAATATGTGCAAACTAACAATTCTGCTGCGGCAATAACGTGGAAGAGAATGCACAATTTGAATCTAGATGTTTAATTGTACCCAGTTGAGTCTATATAAGGTTGACCTATTTGAGTTTTAATTAGATTGCATGTTTAAATTCAGAATTTGGATGAATCTATTTATTATTATGGAATTAGAGTTGGAATGAATCTGAGCTTAAATCAATAAGATAATATTTAAATATTTTATATATTGACATAAAAATAATATAACTAATTTTTCTAACATCTTCAAATACTCAAATTCGATTAAACTAGTTATTTTTTTTATTATTTAAAAAAAAAAAATTTAAGGAACTTTCCTATCCAACATCAAACAAAACAATTTTTTTTTTTAACTCCAAAAGAAAATATTAGATAGTAATCGCTATAGTATTAAGTTTGATACTGCAGGTTTCGCACTCGGCTTTTGTTGATGATCTAGAGACAATAATTGCTTGTTAGTTTTTCAAGAAATTAGGAATATGACCTAAAAGCAGATTTTTTTTTTTAGCGAGAGAACAAGTTGCCCAGCATCTGAATATGCCGTCAAACTGAAAGAATTTGAAGAATGAAAATATAACTGAAAGAATTTGAAGAATGAAAATATAAGCCTATCTGAGAATATGAACAATTGCATCCTAGTGAGACTATCTTGATGAGCACATAAACTGACTAAGCTGCTGTGTGGGAGAGGTCATATCAAGTCTTGTAAGATTCAAGTAAAGTAGCCTCCCCACCAACCTTCTATACTGTTATCCAGTGTTCAATAAAGGAGACTCGTCTGCTGTCAACTTAATACCAACACGCAAAGGCGAAGCAGCAGGTTTGGCACCAACGAGTCATGCATCTTGTAGGATATCCACCATGTATTTTCTCTGGTTAATGTTGATACTAGATGTAGACTTGGCTATTTCGAGACCAAAAAAAATACTTGACTGGACTAGTGTCTTTAACAGTGAATTTGTTGTGCAGATATTGTCTAACAATAATATCACTCTCATTAGTGCCAATGACAAGGACATCATCCACATAAATGAGCAAAGTGAGCAAAGTTAAGAATTCTTTATCTGAAGATTTTGTGAACAAACAGTGACCATATGGGGATTATACCAAACTGAAATCTTTAATCTTATTAGTGAACTTAATGTTCCACTATCTAGATGTCTATTTCAGACCATATAAAGACCTCTCAAGTTGGCAATCTCGTGTGGATGTAGTGACAAGATAGCTATTTGAAGGTTTCATGTAGACCTCTTCATTAATATAGCCATATAGAAAGACATTATTGATGTCAAGTTGATGAATTTGTCGTCCTTGAACAAAATCAATAACAAAAAATAACCTCACAGTAACCAATTTAGCTAGTCTAGTTATACTAGCTACCTGATTATAACTTTTGACAACAAATCCAGCCTCATATCTATATTTTGTACCATTAAGATTGTATTTAACTTTAAACCCCATTTTGAGCCTATAGGTATTTTGCCAACAAATAATTTTGTGATTTCCTAAGTGTAATTCAATTGTAAAGCCTCAATTTCCTTGTGAATTCAATCCAGTTTGGATCAAGCTTGGCTTAGGTTAAATAGCAAAAAATAATAATAATAATAATAACTAAACTTTAATTTTATTTTATTTTATTTTGATCACTAATGTTTTATATTTTTTATTTATTTATAGGTCATTAGTTGGATTATGAGATTAAGAAGCTAACATGGCATGCCACATTATCACCTGAATACAAGCAAGCTGCCACATTGAAGCTAACATAAGTCATAATGTTGAGTCAACATACCATATCACTCCTAATATTTGAATGACTTATGGACCCTATGCCCTCAGAAAAGAAATTTCTCTCTCCATGCATGTTTGGCACTTATAGAGAGAGAACCCCTTTTTAGCAAATCGTCTGCTACAATTAAATGATTGATAAAAAATTTTCAGTCTTCTCTCTCTCTCTCTCTCTCTCTCTCGTCCAAGCAAAGTCTTCTTTTTGAAAAACTAGAGATTTTTGTTCAAGTTGTTATGTGTAAACCTATGGCTTCGAACTCACCTCCAGCCTAGGATCTTCATCTTTTAATAAGCCATTCTTCTTTGCTAAATATCGCTTCTGAGTAGCTAACAGGAGGCACATTATGCAACCTAAACCCATCACAAAGAAATGTAAAACCAAATAAACAATCAGTCATCAAAGCTAAAAAAAATAATAAAAAAAAAGACATACATGCACACTCAAATTGGCATATAAATAAAACCCAATTCCTAAAAATTATTGTGGAGCCATAATATTCAATAAAAAAGATAACCTTTTTAGCCAAAAGCAAAGTATAATACCAATTCAAAGATTAACAAACTGAGCAATCAATCAATGAAGACAAAGATTATGAAATTACCAAGAGGAGCGGCGAGAGGCCTAGATGGCGACAGATGAGAGGGAAGTTTTGCTGGTGTATTCCTTAGGGTGTGTTTAAGAGTTGTAAGGGACTTGAGCTTGAGAGAGAGGTCCATAAGACCCTATTTCTGCATTCTTTCAATGTTTGCTTTGATCCTTTGTTCTCTTGACTGCTCATAAGTTGACATTTTTGGGGCTTCATCATTGTTGATTTAGGAGTTATTGTTTGTATTGTTGGGTTCTTCTATAGATTGTATTTTTCTAGTAATCAAAGTATCCATCTTTGAGCTCTGTCTTTTATACCTTTCTGTTAGAGATTTTCTTCCTATATTGTATAATAGAAATATCACTTGTATTAAAGATTCTGTTGTAAGTAGGAATTCTTATTTGTTCTATATTTGTTTCTTTTTTATAGCTTTATTAGATATGTATAAATAAGGATGTACTCTTTTGATTAATTTAAGAAAAATATAAACTTTTTACGATAATTTTAACATGGTATCAGAGCTAATATTCCTACGAGATCTATAATTTTTTTTCTTTCTCTTTCCCTGTGCCTCCAACAACCCTTGTTTCTTTCGTTTTCCACAATCCTCCATAATTCTTTTCTAATGGCTTCTATTACTCCTCCATCCTCTAACCCAATTCCTTCTCTTCCCTCTACCCACACTTATCAAAATTTCTCTATAAAATTAACTAGCAAAAATTATCTAGTTTGAAAAACTCAATTTATTCTCCTTCTTAATTATAAAAAATTTACCTCTTTTATTAATGAAACTACTTCATCTCCTCCTTTAACTATTCTGATTACTGGTGAAAATCCTCATGAAATTGAAAATCCTACATATGAAACATAGTTTTTATGTGACCAGATGCTTCATTCCCGGTTATTCTCATCTCTTACTGAGGAAATTTTTTCATATGTGGTTGGCCTTATTACATCTTTACATATATGACAGGTTCTTGCTCATGCTTTTGGAGCAGTTAATTAGAATCGTCAACTCCAGCTCAATATTAAGTTACAAGAACTCAAGAAGAATGATCTTTCAGTTAGCTCTTATCTCAACAAAGTCAATTCTCTTGCAGATGAATTACAAGTTGCAGGAAGGGAAGTTTCCCCTGCTGAATTTAATGTTATTATTTATCGAAATATTGAGAGTGAGTATCATAGCATTATTACCGCTCTTAATCTTCTCCCAACTCCAGTCTCATTTCATGAACTTCATGGGCAACTTGTGGCTTATGAAATTCTTCTAAATAGTATGAATACTCCTGTTGCTAATTACCTGAATGGATTTGACTCATCTACCTTCTCCATGTCACAATCGTCGTCCACCATGGTCGGGCTGCTGCTAACACCACAATAGCAATTGTTGCTAATGTCACAGCAGCAACCTCCTCAAGCATACGCCAAGGTTCCTCATTCAATCCAAATTTTAGACATAGTTTTCAAGGATCTTGTTAGATTTGTGGTATGTGCAATCACACTGCTGATCGTTGTCGTCACCGGTACTCTAATAATTCTCATCGATAATTTCAACCCCAAGCTAATTTTACCTTTTTAGGTGGCACTTATCCCTCTCATTACAATAATCATAGTTGTAATCATCATCTTTGGTATCCTGATAGGGGTGCGAATTCACATGTTACGCCCAATATCTCTACATTGAGTAGTGTTTTTGAATACAAAGGGGGTGATCAATTGCATATCGGGAATAGTTAAGGTTTGTAAATTTCTCATCTTGATAAAGTTTCTTTTCCTTTTTCACATGATTCCTTAAATATGAATAATGTGTTATATGTTCCTCGTATAATTAAAAATTTGCTTTTAATTAATCAATTCGCCAAAGACAATAATGTTTTCTTTGAATTTTGGCCAACTCATTTTTCTATTAAGGATCAGGAAACCAAAAAACTACTCATTCGTAGCCCAAGTAGGAAGAGCTTGTATGTGATGTGTCAACCATGTGCTCAAAGGAAGGATGTGCATCCTACGAATTCATTTCCACCACATAAAGATTGACATGCTAAACTCGGTCATCCTAATATTAGAAGAGTCAAACAAGTTGTCAAAAATTTTAATTTAGGATCTTTTAGTCCCAATTCTATTTGACATTCCTGCTCTTTAGGAAAATTACATAAATTATCATTTTCGACTGTTACTCATTCGAATTCTCAGCCTTTTGAAATAATACATTATGATATTTGGGGACCTGCCCCTATGTTATCTCACTATGGTCATCGTTATTTTATTATTTTTATTGGTGATTTCAGTTGTTTACATTGATTTATTTTATGAAAAATAAAAGTGAGGTTTTAGCTATTTTTAAACAGTTTGAATCTTATATTATGCATCAATTTCAAACCTCAATTTGAGCTTTTCATTCTGATTGGGATGGTGAATATCAAAGTTTAAATAAATATTTTAAATAAGTTGGTATTCTTCATCGTATTGTTTGTCCCTATACACATGATGGAGATCAACAAGATTTGGTGTTTTTCATATTTGTATTTATATATTTTTGGTATTTTTATTTTTTTTAATTACTTTTAATAGGAAACTTAGTTTTAGGCGTTATTTAAGGTATTATATTAGTTTTGATTTGTTTTTCTATTTAAGTTAGTTTTGATTTATTTCCTTATTTATGTAAATATGGTAATTTATTTCCTTTTAGGAATAAATTACGATATTATATTTTTAGATTTTCTAAAAGTTATTTCCTATATATAGTTATATAAACCTTAGGGTTGGGGGAGTTTGGATTTAAATTAAAATAATCTTTCTGTATGAAAGTTGTTTCTTCCAATTTTCAGTATTCTTTTGAATCAACGAATTTTGATGCCTATTTCCTGGTATTTCTAAAATCAACAGGTTATAGGAGATTATTTTTCAGTATTCGTGCGCGAATCAACGGATTGTAATAGTATTTCGATTCCATTGATATTCCGCTACATCAGTTGGTATCAGAGCTTGCGTTCGTTCTTTGAAAAGTTATGCCATCAAGGAGAGGATGTCAGGCTGTACCTGTAGAGGAGATTTATAATCGTGACACAACAGCTCAGATGGAGTAACATATCATGAACCATATGGAGGAACGTATGATACAAGTGATGGATCAGTGGGTAAATGAGCTTTTAAGAGATCAAATAGTTAATCTTCATACCTCAGAAATAATGTCAAATGTCAATTGGAATTTACCTCCAGTATTTGATGATTATCCCGATGAAAAAATATTATTATCTACAATGATAGTTTCATCATATATTGAGAATCATAATAATATCGGAGAATCGCAACAGATCACAATACAGTTTCACAAGAAAGAAGAATATTATTATGAAAATCCATTTTTCATTAATCTTTCTTCTGCATCTGATTCTCAATTCATCAAAAAAAATTTAATTGAAACTTATATCCAAAGTTATTGGTTAGATTGGATGGGAATTATAAGAAAAATTGGAAAGTTTCACATTCTTTATGAGTATTTTACAACCATATGTTTTCAATATAGAATTCTTTTAGCTAAAGATTCTTTTGAAGATAATGTTGCTGCAAATTCGCGGATGAATTTTCTCTACCCAAGAGAGAATGATGGAGATCAACAAGATTCCGTGTTTTCCATATTTGTATTTGTATATTTTTGGTATTTTTATTTTTTTTAATTACTTTTAATAGGAAATTTAGTTTTAGGCGTTATTTAAAATATTATATTAGTTTTGATTTGTTTTTCTATTTAAGTTAGTTTTGATTTATTTTCTTATTTATGTAAATCTGGTAATTTGTTTCTTTTTAGGAATAAATTACCATATTATATTTTAGGATTTTCTAAAAGTTATTTCCTATATATAGTTATGTAAACCTTAGGGTTGGGGGAGTTTGGATTTGAATTAAAATAATTTTTCTGTATGAAAATTGTTTCTTCCAATTTTCGGTATTCTTTTGAATCAATGAATTTTGATACCTATTTCCTGGTATTTCTAAAATCAACAGGTTATAGGAGATTATTTTTCGGTATTCGTGCTCGAATCAACAGATTGTAATAGTATTTCGATTCCATTGATATTCCGTTGCGTCAACACATGAGTAAAATGACTTATCTGAAAGAAAATTTATCATATTATTGACATTGGTCTCACACTTTTAACCCATGCACATATTTCTTTAAATTTTTGAAATTTTTCCTTTGATGTTGTAGTTAATTCTATTAATTTTATGCCATCTTGTATCTCTATTGCTACACAAAGTCTATTTTTTCACTTGTTTCGACAATATCCCAAATGCAAAAAATTTAAAATTTTCAGTTGTGTAATCTTTCATCTTTTAAGACCTTACAACTATCATAAATTTTCATATCATTCATAACTTTGTATTTATTTGGGTCTCTCACCGAATCATGTGAGATATAGGTGTTTTAATTCATTAACTGGGCGACTTTATATTGCTCGATATGTCCGTTTTGATGAATCAGTCTTTCCTTTTAAAAATTTGCATCAGTTTACTGACACAAGTGTGGTTTATTCTTCTAGTCCATGGTTGACAATTTCACATCCAAACTCAATCTCATTGGCGCCACAAATAGCCCCACCATCAGGTATGTCTTCATTTACTAATTCTTTATTTCCCATACCTAACCGAGTTCTTTATTTTCTTCTCCATTACCAACACCACAGTCCTCCTATATACCTTACAATTCACTATTATCAAGTTCAGAATTAACACCACCTTCATATCCACTCAAAATGAAACCTTTATCAGACTTTTATTCACCCATGAATAGCAGTCCCTTATCCTCATTTAGACATCAAACAACCTCTCCATTCACTTCCTTAAGCCTACCATTATTGCTCGATCAATCCTCAACCAACCCGCCACCATTCACCAAGTTGCCACCCATTCAACAACCCCAAGTCGCACCTCAAGCCAACCCTCCACCGCCGTAACTTTAGCAGCCCCAACCTGACTCTACCCATCCATAAACAGTAGCCCGCACACATTCTATGACTCTTTGTACCACCGCAATACCTTCTAGAAAAGTCTTGATAGTTGAAAGGAAATAATCTACTAATTACTTAGACATAAAACCTACTTCATATACTAAAACCAAACCATATGTTCAATGGTAAAAAACTATATTATATGAAATTAATGCTTTACAACATAATAATACATGGCAGTTGGTACCTAGACCGAGTGGTGTGAATGTTGTTGGGAATAAATAGATTTTTCGAATTAAAAGGAAATGGGATGGTACTATTCACAGGTACAAGGCTCGGTTAATGGCAAAAGGGTACACACATAAAAATGGTATTAACTATAATGAGACTTTTAGTCCAATTGTTAAAGCTACCACCATTCGCATAGTGTCATCCTTAGCAACAATTTTTAAATGGTCTACTAAATAACTTTATATTTCTAATGCCTTTTTTACATGGTACTCTTGATGAAACTATATATATGGAACAATCACTTGGTTATGTAGATCCTCTGAAACCGGATTATATTTGCCAACTTAATAAATCTTTATATGGGCTCAAGTAAGCACCACGTGCTTGGTTTTATAAACTTGCAACTTTTCTTTTTGGTCTTGTCACGACTCGGTTTCCCATACCGCTACTGTTCTAGGGTACAAGAAATACCAATGGCGACCGGCACCCATAGAACCCAATATCATTACACAATCTATCAACCTCAACAAAAATATAATCATTTAATATAATTATCATCCATTAAATTATCATGTTATTCATTCTGCAGTTGGCTGTATCATTCACATATTGTTGCGACTTTGCGGTACTGCAAGTATACAGGTCGCGTGGCAAGTAATAGTGATGAGAAAGTATCGTTCCCACGAGGAAGGGGATATCAACGAATCACTCCTAATTATTGCTATTATTTGAAAAATAATAAAGTTGGGTGAATTTTTAGCAAACAAGTTAA
>CANXYC010189213.1:0-22463 GCA_948193065.1 Aleurites moluccanus
TGATCATCACATCTCATAATATATCATCATCATATATATACAACTGTTCATGTCCTAGCTAACCCATACATACCCCATGGAGCATAGATTATGAATATCAAAATACCAAAGTGCAAAATAAATATATACATCAATGACTGAAGTAGAAATCTACGGATGACAGACGACGGGATTTTGCAGTTTACTCCTCTCCTGAAATGAGTAAACAATGAGAGGGTAAGTATATAAGATACTCAGTGAATTTATATGCATCGCTAATAAATATAAGGTTAATGTAAGGCCCAATGATATCAAAAGCTCAATATAAACAATCATAGAAAAATAATGACAGAAAGTGCCAGAATAGGCCAATATAGATATTATAAGATCAGTAAAAATAAGGAAAACAGATAAAAGAATGGACTGTATGACATTATACAATCTCCAGTAATCCGTATGGACCATATATGAACATATAGGTCTCCAATATATCAATATCTATAACATAAGACTGATCAGGTCTTATAGTCAGGACCATAACCCTTCCTAGCTAGGGTACCAATAATACAACGTGCACAAGGTCGACAGTATTTTCCCACTACCTTGTCGAATCGGTAGCTCTGTCATGACATAATAGGATAAATATCAAGAACAACATATCAGTGGATACCATTATGCAACAATGGCATCCTCCAACTCAATAGGCACAAATTTCAATCAATCAATAATATCAATAGAATCGATAGCAAATCAAGTATCAATAACTAATTAGAATCAATTTAATGAGCATAAAATCAATAAGGCATCAATAACAATCAATAAAACGATGACCAAAGGTCTAATGACCAAAAATGGAAACAAACATAATTTGGTCATTTTCGACCAAAAAGTTGACGCAATTGGCATGCCATTGTCGCTGGCAACGATGACATTCAAATAGTTAGCCTATAACATTTTCGGCATGAATTGGGTGCAATATCAACATTGCCTCAATTATCAATGAACAAGCACATGAAAAGCAATTATTATGCAACAACCACAACTCAATAATCTTCATCAAAGGCATCAAATAGGCAATGGAAACCCAAGGAAAAACAAGGCAAAAATCATATGCAAAAATGCCAATTAGGATTCGGCCAAGGTACATTTTGCACAATTGGATTCCAAATTTTATTTTATCAATTAGGACAAGTAATTTGATACATAGTAGACTCACCTAACACTCAAAATCACCAAATGCAATGAATTTGCTACCCAATTCCTCAATCCTCGGTTTAGGCCAAAATCGGCGACTTTCTCCGAACAAGTTTTCTACAACGAAACGAACATCAATTAAATATTGATTAATACCCAATTGACTTATTCTAAAGCCAATTTACATATCCTAATCCATATACTCAAAATCAAAACTCACAACTTCAATTTAGGGTTAGAAAATTGGGAAAAATTGTTTAATGCATCAATTGATGCAATTAAACCATTTACCCAATACTTTTATCATCCATTTAACCTAATTAAACCAAAAAACAAACAAACAATCAACTTACCCAAAAATCCTAAGTTGGCTGAAATGTCCCCTTCTTTGTTCTTCAATTTTTCTTGAATTTTTATAGCTGATTTTGGTAGTTAAGTGTTTGTATGGTTTTAGTTTTAGGTTTGGAACAATTTCCCTTCACAAATTAATGGGAGAAAATCAATTTGAAGGAAGAAATAGCTCAGGGCAAGAAGAAGAAGAAAAATCAGAAAATTTGTTCTAAGTGCTCTTTATATAGTAGGACAAAATAGGCAAATTACACTTTAGTCCTCTAATTTTTTTGAAATTTGCTTTTGGTCCTTTTTTGCTCTGTAATTTATTCCGTCGGGAATTAGAATTCAAAGTGAATGTTTAAATATCATATTTTTATTAATATTAATTAATAAAAATAGTTTCAAAGTCGTTCTGAAACTCGGATTGTAAATTTTTACTATTCATTGAAAGTACCCTTTTTGCTCATTTTATCAGTGTTCTTAATTATTTTCTCATATTTCTTTTTACTGTATTCACACATGAATGTACCTTATCATTAACCATCAATCCAATTTCAAAAATTCATACGTCGACCATACCGCTATTTTTACAGCAGCGATATCGGTACCGACGATTTTCGAAAAATTTTCTCATTTTCGCTCTGAGTTTCTAAAATTATTATTGGTCATTTCAATGATTTTAGTCTATATACTGAGAAATTTATCATGCAAATGAGTTAGGACTTTCTAGGATATTACACCATCACTTTATTTGACTTGGCCATTCTGTTTAATATAATTTTATTACACACATCGGTAGATGCTTCTCTTGAGATTGACACCTCCAATGTTGACTTTTCTTTTAAAAAGAAGGACTATAATAATTGTAACTTTATAGAACATAACCAAACCTTTGATAACCAGCCTAATTTTATCGAACACATTGCTTTCCTTCTATATTGGCTATGCAAATTTATTTTATTTATTTTTTTGCACCACATCGGTAAAGGTAACCAATGAGCACTTAGAAAAAAACCACTCCTTAACCTTTGATGAAAAATTAGCCCTTGGACCTTACATTCTTGCCCACATTTACTAAGCTATTCACATCTTCCTTCATGGCGATGAACCAACCTCTTTTGGTTCGATAACTAGTCCCCATTGGATGGTTCATATTTGGTTGATGCCTTATTTCCCTTAACTTGTCCATTGTACATCGAAGCCCTCCATTTGGTCAATTCCTTATTACTGCCAATGGGTTTGTTCTTTCTCATTCAAAGATAAGTTCTTTCACTAAGTTTGTTCTTTATTTTACTCTACCGAATATAAGGATGATATCAAATTCTGCCCTTTTCGTCTTACTGATTTCGGCCCTAGATGGACTAGATTCGCCTATAAAACAATGTCAGCAGGTGAATAATTTACTTGTAGCGAATGGGTCGAATCCTGGAAAGGGCTTTGATTTTTAAGACTTGCATTTTAGCACGGTGTTGGATAATAAATGTAGTGTGGAAGTTTACACCCAAGCCTTTATGCCCACTAGTCGACCTTATCCAATGCTTACCCTTCTCTATAATTTATTCCTATAATATTGTTAGGACAACTCAGCCTACTATCACTTTGGATGTGATTGCTGAGATAAATAAGTTGTATAAAGAAAGGGTACCCACAGTGATCTTGGATGATCTACTTGTATCTCCTGATTTTTCTGACTCATATTTTAATTGGTGGGCTGAATTCAACAAACAAAAGATGAAGTTCTCAGTCGATGTAGTCTAGGAGATACAAGATTTCAACCCAACTGAGAGAGTATAAAAAAGAATTGCTTCTAATGCTAGTTCATCTCATCATATGCAGGAATCAGATGCCAACAAATCTAAAGGTACACATATTCGTGAAATCCTTTCTTTTGAAAAGTTCTATGGTTTTAAATACAATTACCTCGAGCTGAATGATATACTTTGGCAAGTCCAAGAGGCTCAGAGACAAATTGAAACTGAAGCAAACATGAAGGACTTAATTGAAAGGGAGAAGTTAGCTAAAAAGAGGTAAGAGTTAATGGATGAAGATAAACTTCTCCACAACAGATGAGATTCCTCTAAAATAGCAACTGTTTGCCTAGGTGGATTCCTGTGAAAGTTTCAAAGATCAATTGGCCGAAAATTCCAAATGCTCATTTCAGCATAGTTGGCATGTCGTAAAAAGAATAAAGTGACCTGGGCTGGGTCTTATCAAGAGGACTGGCTAATTGATATGACATGGCATATCACCGAGCTATTTGATAAAGACTATCGCGTTCAGCTAGATATTTTCTATTCTTTTAAATGGATCCATACTCTTATTTAGCTAATATCTATTCTTTTGTAGATGCCATTCCATCCAACAAAGCCGAAGTTCCAAGCAAGGTTCCTGAACCCACCGAACCTCTTTCCAAGGAACAAAAAAACTAAGGTAAATGTTCAGCTGACTTTCTTTAGTACCTTTTCCTCTGATGTGACTTTTATATACAAAGAACCAAGTCGACTGTGTCAAACCCAATACATATAATATTCATCTTTAGACAATTGTATTTTTACAATTTTATCTTGTAAGGAATAGGGATCGGTCTACATCCTCCCATACTAATGGAACATAGGGCTTTAGGAACTTCCCATTAATTGATTGATCATGCATCTCACCGTCCTGATATGACAATTTATATGCACTATTTCCTTTGATTTATTTAACCACGAAAGTTCCTTCCCAATTCGATGACCATTTCCCAAGTTTTGGATCCTTGCGACTAATCGGTAGTATTGCTTTCCAAATTAGATCTTCGATTTTGAAATCTTTAGGCCAAACTCTTTTATTATAAGCCCTCTTAACCCTCTTATTTTGAATGTGCATCCTGTGTAATGCAACTAGCCGATCAAAATCAAGGTCATCTAGTTCCTTGAACATTGCCTAAGTATACTGATCGGTTTACAACTTTTCCTAATGCTGGAACCTCAAGGATTCGACTATGAGTTTAGCTAGTATCATGGCATGGTGCTTATACACTAGCTTATAAGGTGTTGCTCCTATAATTGTATTCATGGCAGTTCAAATTTCCTATAGAGTTTTTGAAAGCAACTTGTGCCATACTCTTGGGTTATCATCTATCATTTTTTGAATGTTTAGTTTTATCACATTATTCATGGCTTCACCTGGGCATAATACATGGTGGAATGTATCCTTTTAATATCGCATTCCTTGCAGAATGCTTTGACTTCTTCACCAGTAAAGACCGTACCCTGATCATTTTTTATGGACTCAAGCAAACTGCTTTGATAGAGGATGTATTCTTTAAAGAATCAAATGATTGATTGTTAATTCACCACCTTCAATTTAACTTCCACCCATTTTGAGAAGTAATTTGTGGCCACTAGGATGAAAGAATGTTGCTTCGAAGAAGGTGGGTAAAATTTATCGATTACGTCTATATCCCATCCTCTAAAAGGCCAAGGCTTAATGACCGAATGCAATTCATTAGCAGGAGAAACTTGAACTGGTCCATATTTCTGGCAAGCCTCATATCCCTTGCAATGTCTGACCCAATCCTTTTCCATAGTCAACCACCTATACCTATGTTACTCTAAAAGTTATCCCATTAATCGGCCTAATTGATGGGCACCAACCGTGCCTTCATGGACCTTGACCATTGCTAACATGGACTTATTTGGGCTGAGACATAACAATAGTTCGCCTCTTAAATGTTTTCGGTAGAAAACCCCATTATTCAGCCAAAATCTTAGGGATGAGCTTCACTTTATGACTTTCCCCCTAAGGATGGATTCTGCTGGTGTTCAACTAGTTTAGTCCTCCAATCATAATCTAAGTCTACTGTGTATATCCTCTGATGTTTCTCTACATGTTCCGCAAGCCGATCTAGGCCTTTAATGCACAGGATTGAAATCGGTCTATATTCCAGTGGTACCTCTTCGAACCATGCTAAATAACCTGAAGCTTTCTGAGCCAGCTGATTGGCTTTTTTATTTTCATCTCATAAAGCATATTCTAAGGAGAAATGTTCAAAGTTGTATAGCATGTGCATAGATTTATTGTAGTACGATTGTAGCGCATGAGTTTCACACTTGTACTTCCCTAAAACTTGCTTTATCACTAAGACGGTGTCACCCTTAATGTCAACTGACTTCACTCCTAGCTCAGCTAAAATCTCAAGGCCGATTAATAAAGCCTCATATTTTTCTTGGTTTTCAATATAGGAAAAACCTAGCACAAATCCCAAGTTGATGATGATGCCCCCAAGAGAAGTTAGAACAATGCCTGCCCTTGCCGAACTAATGGTCTTGGAACCATTAAACCACATCTGCCATAAATTTCTGAACACACAGTTTATCTCTAAACTGGGCTAATCCTTGGTAGGGTGATGTGCCAAAAGTCAGTCAATGCATATCCTTTAACGACTTTTTGTGGCATATATGTAAGGGCAAATTTTGACAAAACAATTACCTATTTCCTAAGCTTATTTCTTAAGAAAAGCCGAGAAAGAATATAGTTGATGATATCAGTTCAGCCTATCACTAGGACCACCACCGATAACATGTAATACCTGAAGCTTGCTACAGGAAAAGTATAAAGAAAGGTATAATTTCTCCATTGTTGTGTACCTCGCTTCAGTCTCATTCAATCTCCTGCTCAAATAATAGATAGCCCATTCAAAACCATCATGTTCTTAAGCCAGCATATTACCAACCGTATCTTCAGAGGTAGAAATATACAAAATCAATGGTCGATTCAGCCTTGGAGAGTCATTACAAGGGGACTTGGTTAAGTACACTTTGATTTCATCAAATACGAATTGGTGTATTTCATTCCATACAAAATCGTCATCATTTTTCACCTTCAATAGCACCAAGGCCGAAGATTACCCACTATGTTTTCTATGAACCTCCTTAAGAAATTAATTTGACCGATCAACCTTTAGAGTTGCATCTTAGATTGAGGTGGTTTAGCCTCTATTATGGTCTTGGCCTTGTTTTTGTTAACTTCGACACCTCGCTAATGCACTATAATCCCCAGGAAGTTACTAATCGATACCCTTAAGGCACATTTCAATAGGTTCATCTTTAGGTTACGCTCTCTTATATGTTCAAAAGATTTGCGAAGATTGCTAGATGTTGTTATTCTTATTGAGACCAAATAACGACATCATCAATATATACTTCCATGAACTTACCCAACATATAATGGAAGATAATGTTCATAGTCCTTTGGTATATAGCCCCAACATTCTTAAGGCTATATAGCATGACAACCCATTCATAAGCTCCAATCAGCCCTGGGTATCTGAAAATTGTATTCCTGACATCCTCCTCAGTGATCTTGATTTGATTGTAACCCGAATGCCCTTTTTTGAAACTCACAATCTGATTAGACATAGCCGCATCAATCATCGTATTCGAGATTAGCATTGGATATTCATCTTTAGGAGTTACCAAATTCAAAATCATGAAATCAACACAAATTCTCAACTTGTCGTTCTTCTTTATTAGAGGAATAATGTTTGACAGCCATTCCATATATGTGGTTCTTCTGATGAACCCAACATCTATGAGTCTCTTTATTTCTTCCCAAACCAGCTCCTTAACTTCTTTAGACATTTGATGCATAGGCTGTTTGAACGGCCTGAAGATAGGTTTGATTGGTAGCTGATGCTCCACTAGATCTCGACTTAACCCAGGTAGCTCATTATAATCCTAAGTAAAGCAATCTTTAAACTTTAATAATAAAGTAATTAATTTTGCCTCAAATTCAGCATTGAACTTAGCACTAATGAATAAAGGTCGAACCTTTCCTTCGATGCCTACATTGATTTCTTTCAAATGGTCCTGCATCTTTGTTGGTTCATCCTCTAATTTCAGGGAAGCTAGTTTCAAATCAGTCATCTTTAATTGGGCCGAAGGATCCTACTCCTCATCTTCATAAATACATTTGGCTACTGTTATATTATGTTGGCGAATAAGATCTAAAATCTTACTTTAGCATTATTTCTTCCGTTGTGACATCATTTATCCCCTTTTGATGTAGTTGCTCAGCTAGGCAGTCGAATAGATATTGATCGAAGTAGTTCTTCTGTTAGGATCCTTAATTGATCTAATGAATTTACCTCATATGATTTCTTATAGCATCTTCCATTTTCAGAGACAAATTCTATAACATTAATGTGAGGTGCATAAAATATAGCATCTATGTACTTCCAATTGAAAAGGATTTTGATTGGCATGTATAATCTCCATATAGCCTTTCCTGAACAGGATCAAAGTTTGGTGCATTAAGGAAGGAATACAACCATTTGAATAAATCCAATCTTGGCCAAGAAGGATGTTGTAATTGCTCTTTACATTTAGTACAAATAATCCTTTTGTCTGAACTTCTCTGTCGACTTTCATTTGTACGAGCAAGAAACCCTCAGCCATAATTTCTCCACTTGTGAAGTCATTCATAGATACATCGGCCTTTTCCAAGTCATCTTTGCTAAGACCAAGCTTTTTTAACATGTACAAAGGCAATATATTGACTATAGCCCCATTATCCATCAGCACCTTATTCATTTTTACCGTATTCACTTCGGCCATTATATACAAGGGCCGAATATTGCTAGTGAGACTATAGGGTGGTTCTTCTATAATAATGGGCTATCGAACCTCTGACTCTTCTTCTTCTTCTGATTCGGCTTCTAAAATGTCGCCATCCAATATGGACAACTGTCCATGCTTGGGTAAGAACTCCAAAAGCAAGTAACTTACCACATTTATGCTTGCCCTTAAGCTCACCTTCCCTTTGCCTTTGTCACTTGGCTCGGGATGTGGTTTCTACTTAGGAACCCAGACCTTCCTTCTCTTGGAACCATATCCAATCTCTTCCACATTACAAGGCTTCGACTTGTCATCAAGCCTATATAATTTGGCAACCAAGGTTACTTTCTTTTGTTCATCTTCCTGCAGCAAAACTTTGGCTTCTACAAACTTTTTCTTATCCCTGACTTGTAGTTTCTCAGTAACTCGAGTAACCTGCTCGGCATGCCTAACCTGTTGGTTTTGTTCCTATCTCAATTGGCTTTTAACACCATGATCCCCTTTCGTCATTTATAAAAGTCTCTTTGGCAACCAAGAGGAGGGGGGGGGGGGGTGAATTGGTTGGAATGACAAATTAATGGGCAAATTAAAAATTAAAAAGATGAAGGAAGGAAGAGAAAAATCAACATAAGAATTTTATAGTGGTTCGGCCAACACTTGCCTATATCCACTCCTTAAGATCACACTTGAGTATTTTACTTGATCCTTTTATGGGTGTAAGATCAAAACCAAGTGTTTAGGCTCATACTCAAACCTTACAAAGTGTTTTCAAAGGTTTACACTCAAACCTATACAAGTATTTTACTAAGGCTCACACTCAAACCCTTAAGAATTACAAGAGATGAGAAGAAGAAAAATCCCCTTTAACATTTTTCCAACTCTCAAACAATCAATAAGTCTTAACCAACTCAAAGATTTACAACAAATAGCTCACAAAAATGATTTTACAATAAATAAGCTTTTCAAGCCTAAATATGAATGATTTGGTGCAATAGCTCAATAATAGGTTCTCAATTGTTATTCTCTTATCATTAAGCTTCACACCAACTCATGTTTATAGCCTTTGATGAAATATAGTCGTTATGCCTCTTAAATGCCTTTTGACAGCTTTTCCAATGACTAGTTTTTTTGTTTGATTTTTCAGAGTAGCGGGCGCTACATTTTTAGTAGCGGGGGCTATACTTTCAGACTTAGGCTACTGGATCTTTTGGATTAAATGTAGTGGTTGTGAATAATAGGTAACGGCTGCTACTTTCTTGATAGCAAGCGCTATATAAAAGTAGTTGGCATTACACTTTTGCTCACTTTGACCCCTAAACTTCTAGACCTTTTGGATTTGAATTTCACTACCGTGAATACTGTGTAGCGGCTGCGACTTACTTAGTAGCAGGCGCTACTTGCTTAGTAGCAGCTACTACTTTCCTTCAACCTACAACTTGAATTATAATTTGTTGCATTTCTCAAATACGCTCCCCCTTAGCATATGCACTCTATCAAATAATGTTAAACTTGTGAATAACCATTAGTCATAAAATTGTTAGCTTAATTAATAAACTTAAACAAATTTGTTAGCATAATTAACACATTGATATGTTTTGTTATCATCAAAATCAACATCAAACCCAAGGGGTCCAACAATCTCCCCCCTTTTGATGATTACAAAACCATACATACAAGTGTTTAGGAAACATGCAATAAAGCTCAATTAATATTTTGCAAATAACACTTGTATAATTTCTCCCCCTTTTTGATATCAACAAAAAGATTTTGCAATTCACCTTTGAAAATAAATTGCTCAACACATAAAGAGGTCCAAATAATTTATTTCCATATTTCAAGCATTTCTCCCTCTTAATAAATCAAAAATGTTCAAGGGGTACACAAGAGATCATCAAAGCAAAAAAAAATTTCATAACATATTTAAGCAATTAAACATGCCATCAATCAATTTCATAGTATATCAATTATTTAAATTTCAAAAGGGTAAGAGGTAATATTTGTTTATCTTTCATGCTATTTTTCATTGTGGCTTTCTACCATTGCTCCATAGGTAGTGCCTTTTATCATATGACTTCTTCATATTGTTGAATGCTTCATAATATTTGGTGCATGGTCTATGCGCCTTTCCATTTTCATATGCTTCATATGCATAGGCTTTGTTTGCACTATTTCTCTTATATGGAGGTTAATAGACCAATTTTGTTTCATCATTCTTCTTTAAAAATTTCTGCATAGAAAAAGTAGAATGTATTTTTGGTACCTTTTTTCCCTTGGGTCCATGGAGGTTAGCATTAAGAGTAATTAAATTAATATAACTAAAATACAATTTTCTAACATGGCATCTATATTTCATATGACCAACTTTGCCATAATAATGATACCTCATATTATGATGAACATTTCTTGGTGTAAATTAAGGTTTAGGCTTATGTTGTGGTCTTGGTCTAGTATATGCAAATGAAGGGCTTTTTTTACCCCACGCCTTAGGCATGTCATTCTTAGGTCTCATGATCTTATATGGAGGCATATGTGGCAAATATGAAGTGGAGCTAGATGCCTTAACAAAAGTTATTTTAGAGGTGGATGGCTTACCACCTTCACTATATCCAAGTCCAAACTTATTAGTTAGATACCTTTGAGATTTAAGAATCTCATCTAACTTTTCATTGCCTTTACAAAGTTTGGATATAAACTCATTATGAGTAGTTAATTTATCCTTCAAATTTTCATTACAAATATCATCAAAACTTTGAGTTTTTTGAAGGATAATATTTTCTAGCTCACTTTTGGAGGCACTTAAAATAGTTATCTCATCAATATAGCCATCACATGCATTCAAATCATCATTTGTCATTGATTTCAAATTATCATATTTACTTTGTAGTTTATGATACTTTGAAAGAAATGATTACAACATATGCATAACATCATCATTATTAGTGAAGTTAGAATTACTTACCTCACCAGAAGATGTGTCCTCATCAAAAGCCATTAAGCAAATATTGACCTCCTCATTCTTGCTTGCTTTCTCATCATCATCCGATTCATTTGAATCACCCCAAGTGGCCACCAAAGTTTTTTTCTTATAATTATTCTTGTTTTTTAGCCTTGGACAATCGGATTTATTTTGACCATACTTGTCACATTCGAAGCACTTCACTTGATTGCTTCTATGTTCTTGCTTCTCATATGGCTTTTTGCTTCTAAAGATTAAATTCCTTATTTTTAGTGTGAGCATAGCCATATTTCCATCATCTTCCTCCTCATCACTTCCACTTGTAGATGTCTCCTTTAAAGAAATGAAAGCCAACTTCATGTTCTTTTCTTAAACTTTTCCTTGAGATAAAGTGATCTCATGAGCAAGTAATTTATCCATCAAATTATCTGCTGGAAGAACACTTAAGTCATTGGCCTCTTCAATGAAAGTGGCTCTAGCTTCCCAATCCTTCTTAGGGAGAACTCTAAGGATTTTGAAATTTATATCCTCAAAAGTGTAAGTCTTCCCTAGCTTTCTCGTTTGATTAACAATCACCATAAGGCGATTGTATATTTCGGATACACTTTCATTGTGTTGCATTTGTAATAGCTCATATTCATTAGTAAGAATTTGGATTGTCTTACCTTTTACTTGATTTGTGCTTTCATGAGAGTTTTCCAATGTATTCCAAATTTGCTTGGCTAAAATACAATGGGAGATCTTTCCATATGCTTCTCTACTCAATGCACAATAAAGAGTGTGCATTGCTTTTTGGTTTCTCCCATTTGCCTTCTTTTCGGCAACCGTCCATTTACTTTTATGCTTTATGATCACAATCTCATCCACGATTTTTATAGGAACCACATGCATTTCTTCAACCACATCCCACAAATTAATGCCATCACAATCCATGAATATTTCCATACGATTTTTCCAATATGGATAGTTGGTGCCATCAAAATAAGGTGGTCTAATGGTTGAACCTCCTTCAATGATATCTGATCTTCTAGTTGCAATGATCTTTGTTCCAAGATGGTTAAATCTTTGAAAAATATGGAAACAAAGCTCTGATACCAATTGAAAGTCCCTTTGGCAACCAAGAGGGGGGTGAATTGGTTGGAATGACAAATTAAAGGCAAATTAAAAATTAATAAGATGAAGGAAGGAAGAGAAAAATCAAACACAAGAATTTTATAATGGTTCGGCTAACACTTGCCTACATCCACTCTTCAAGATCACACTTAAGTATTTTACTTGATCCTTTTGCGGGTGCAAGATCAAACCCAAGTGTTTAGGCTCACACTCAAACCTTACAAAGTGTTTTCAAAGGCTCACACTCAAACCTATATAAGAGTTTTATTAAGGCTTACACTCAAACCTTTAAGAATTACAAGAGATGAGAATAAGAAAAATCCCCTTTAACTTTTTCCCAACTCTCAAACAATCAATAAGTCTTAACCAACTCAAAGATTTACAACAAATAGCTCAAAAAATGGTTTTACAATAAATAAGCTTTTCAAGCCATAAATATGAATGATTTGGTGCAATAGCTCAATAATAGGTTCTCAATTGCTATTCTCTTATCATTAAGCTTCCCACCAACTCATATTTATAGGCCTGAATGAAATATAGTTGTTATGCCTCTTAAATGCCTTTTGACAGCTTTTTCAACGGCTAGTTTTTTTGTCTGATTTTTCAGAGTAGCGGGCACTACATTTTTAGTAGTAGGGGCTATACTTTCAGACTTAGGCTACTGGATCTTTTGGATTAAATATAGCAGCTGTGAATAATAGGTAGCGGCTGCTAGTTACTTGATAGCGAGCTCTACATAAAAGTAGCGAGCATTACTCTTTTGCTCACTCTAACCCCTGAGCTTCTGGACCTTTTGGATTTGAATTTTGCGGCGGTGAATACTGTGTAGCGGTTGCGACTTACTTAGTAACGGGTGCTACTTGCTTAGTAGCAGCTACTACTTTCATTCAACCTGCAACTTGAATTATAATTTGTTGCATTTCTCAAATATGCTCCCCCTTAGCATAAGCACTCTATCAAATTGTGTTAAACCTGTGAATAACCATTGGTCATGATTTCTCATTTCTTGAAAAACTTAAACAAATTTGTTACATAATTAACACATTTATATGTTTTGTTATCATCAAAATCAACATCAAACCCAATGGGTCCAACAATTTAGGCCCTCTCAGCTTGCTCAGCCCTTTCGACCCTATCAGTTTGTTCAGCCCTTTCGGCTTGTCTTTGCCACTTCCATCTCCTCTTCTGGGTCTTGGTCAAGATTGGCTTATTGGTCAATTTTTGGTCGAGCCTCTTAAAGACATTTTATCTATTGGGTTCATGAATTTCTCATCGCTCAGTGTATTAAGGTATGGGCCTGAAAGTCCCTGGCATTCTAGGCCGATTCATTTGAGGAGTGGATCATATCGACTTGTTAGCTGGTAGCCTATTCTTGTCGGAATTACTTCCCATTAGCCTATATGTCGGCCTATTGTCTTGATAAGGCCGAATTAGAGGTTTTAGCCTTTGCATAGCAATGTCTCTCCACTGCCTTTACTGAGTTGGCATGACCTCCCATTTATCTAATGAAACTTTCTTTGAAGTTTCCTATTCCTTGGCCTTTGGGATCATCTGAAATTCATATTTGCAGGAAGGACAAGTTATATAAGTGTTTGTATTTTTTACCTTTGTCTCTGTTCTAGTCACAACATGCCAAACTAGTTGTAATTCAGCTTTAACCTATTTCTCCCCCTCTACCTTGGTCTGCTAATCGACTTCTTTCCTTTGGTTGAATAATTGGATTTGGCCTCGCTGATCCTACCTTGAGTATCTTTATGTTGGACATGCTAACCTCGGCTATTTTGACTAAGGCCTTGGGGATAGGGTTTGTCTCCACCAAAGAAGCCTTGTCCTTGTTCGGGAAAACTAATCTAACGTCTTGGATTGCTTTCTGAATGACATTCCTAAACACAATACAATCTTTGTCTGATGATGGTAAGCGTTGTGCCACTTGCAATAATCCCTTTTAGCTTTTAAATCAGCTAGTGGAATGATGTACCTGGCCGACAGAGTTATCTGATTATCCTTTAACAAGTAATCAAATATTTCATAGGCCTTATTTAGATCAAAGGAATACTCTCAAGCAATACGATTCAGGCTCTGTTTATTTAGCTTCTTTTTAAAAGCTGATGGTTTGCTCAAGGCTGAGCATTCATATGATCCTTCAAACTTCAACTTGACAAGACATACCTCTTCATCCTATCCGAGGCATAGTCTTCTTACTCGAAAGTTGTCATCTCTAGTGGATCTCGATAATAAGTTCCCCTAGACAATGCTTTCCTTTGATCCTTCTCCTTCAACAGCCTCTTGTAGCTGTTAATTCAATCTAAAAGATCATAAACGTCTTTAAACCGGTGGCCTTCAAAATGTTCTCATATTGCAATATTCATATCGCTAAAGGCCAAGTTCACCAGCTCGACTTCTGAAATGATGGCATTGCAATAGGCTTTAGCCTTTTTGAATTGAGCTATATATTTCTCGCCCAATTCCCCTAGCATCTATATAGTCCTTGCCAAATTGGCCAATGTTACAATTGGGGGTGTTCTGCAGAATTTGATATGAAACCTCTCTTCCATCTGCCCTCAAGTGTTAATGGAATTAGGCCTCAGATTAGTGTACCATATGAAGGTTGACTTCGTAAGGGAGTTACCAAATAGCTGAAGCTTAAGGAAATTTCTGAAGCATCCCCACATAATGTGGTGAATTGGGAGATGTGTTCCACTCTGTTCGAATTATCCTCCCTCGAGAATAGTATGAATTCTAGAATCTTATACCCTATGGGGAAAAGGTATACTTGCTTAATCCAATTTGGGTATGGCTTTTTGCAAATTGGCCGAGCATTGTCTCGAAACTCAACCCCCATTCTCCTCAGAGACCTAACCAAATCGTTATCAATTGTATGAGGCATTATTTCCTCTCTATGGTCCCAAGCATCCTGACCCTTTATCTCCATATCAGTAGATGGATAGTTTGACCTTTGCTCAAATTCTTAGGCATACATAGGGTCATCATCCCTCATGTGTTGAACATCAAACGGTACAATATTAAATAGTGGGTTATTGTTGTTACCTAGGTTCACCCGAGCTCCAATAAAGCAGTCCCTGTGGGGCTCCTCCTCCCTATCAGCTTTGCAAATAATGTTGTCCTCACAGTATTGCAATTCGTCCCCTCTGATTAGGGGCATATCTCCTGAACTAATTGGCAAAATTTATTCTATTGGCCATGTTTTCATTTCTGCCCTCCATGAGTTCGGTGAAACATGTCAAAGTTATAGTGAATCGATCAAATGATTTGTCTATTGTCATTTGTATTGTCTAATTCTCATCCACCATCGGTGTCATCATGGTGGAAATTTATTGCATCATACCCATGTATAAGTCATTATTTTCTCGGGTTACTATCTCTATGATAACCTTTTGATTAGCCGCACTCAAAGTAGAGGCCATTGATTCCATAGGACACTGATTGTAGACAGGGTCAATAGGGTTTGAATCGGCCACCTCTTCATGAGGAGGGTCACCAACAACATTAACTAATTCCCTGCTCATATAACCAGCTTCACCAATTTTATTAGTAACTTTTTCATTCTTCTTAGCCATAATTATTGTTTCAAGAAGTGGTTCCACTAGGCGTGTCAAAAAGATGTTTGCACCAAAATTTTATGAACTTAGAAACAATGTCAAAAATTGAAAATTCTTTTGATTATTTTATTTTGGGTTTCTGTTTTAAATGGCTCAAACTATAAGATGAAATACACTGACAATTAATCAACCACCACTGATAGGACCTAGTCCAATCAATATATAGGCACTAACACCATCAATTGACCTAAACTAAGGGGTTTGAATGCAATTAAATAACCTGAAAACACCTATTTATAGGCCTAGAACCATCAACTGTGCTTGTAGAGATCTAATATATAGGTTGCTAGAGCTGTCAATTAAGAGTGAGTGTTTAAGCCAAAAAATGGTCAACTCAGAGGATAAAAAAGAAGTTGTTGAAGTAGGTAAAGTAGTCAAGTTTTCTTGTGTATACATGTGTAGAGAGCTCAAATGTGACTGAACAATATTATTTATACTATAGGATTGGAGTAACTAAATAATTGATAGGGGCTTAATCCTGAGGAGTGTTGCTATCCTAACTGCCTTTAAGATTATGTGAGATTGGGGATCACGCCTCGTGTCCCAACGTTCCATTTGTTGTTCCGAGGAGTAAATTCAGGGAGAGTGTGCCACGTTTTATTATTGCTCTGCTAATGTGTTTTCAAAAATGGTGTGTTCTACCCTTGAACTTTTGGGTTTTTATTATAGTCTTTGGTCTGCCCCTTTCCTGGCCTTGCGATGGGCTCATTTTTGGGCCTGATCCCTTTCTGGGGTAATGTTAACGAGTTTAAAGGATTTTCAGTTGATTTTCGAATATCATATATGAAAACAAGAGTAAATGTAAAATCCAAAAAAATAATATATGTTATCTACAAAAACAGAGGAAATGCTATACTTGCTAAGAAAATATAAACAAAATGGTATATGTTACAACAAAAATTGGTATATGTTTTAAAAAATATTATTAATCATAAATATTATGTTATTAATTCAATTTATATCATGTTGAATTTATTAATAATCTATTTTATGTTACATATATGTCATTTATATTTTACAAAAATTTGAAAAATAATCATAATTTTTTTTATTAAATATACAGTAAAAGGTATATATAATTTAAAAATGATATATATCAAGTATATGTTTGATATCTTTTAATCAAAAGTTCAATCTGTTTAACATAATTTAATTTTGAAATTTTATTTTATTTTCTAGCAGCAATGGATACAATACCAATACACCAAAATCAACCAAATATATATCACAAAAATAAAGAAATATATTAAAAATTAATAACAAAAAATACCTTAAAATCAACTTTTGATTTCTTCATATTTGACTTTGAATGACAATTTTCCTCATTTTTGAACTCTTCTTAAAATTTTCTTTCACATTTTTTTTCTAAGATTCGGGAGGTTGATTATAGTAGAGAATAACTAGAATGAGTTTTAATCATAATATACCCAAAAAAATAGTTACAAAGTGAAGAAATTGAAAAAAAAAATTACTCAAATAATTGAATGTAAGTTCAAAATCGTAATCACAAATGCTATGCTATAAATTCAATTTATATCATGTTGAATTTATTAATAATCTATTTTATGTTACATAAATATCATTTATATTTTATAAAAATTTGAAAAATAATAATAATTTTTTTTTAATAAATGTATAGTAAAAGATATATGCAATTTAAAGATGATATATATTAAGTATATGTTTGGTATCTTTTAATCAAAAGTTCAATTTGTTTAACATATTTTAATTTTGAAATTCAATTTTTTTCAGCAGCAATGGATACAATATCAATACGCTAAAATCAATCAAACATATACCAAAAAAATAAAGAAATATATTAAAAATTAACATTAAAAAATACCTTAGAATAAACTTTTGATTTCTTCAAATTTAGCTTTCAATGACAATTTTCCTCTTTTTTGAACTCTTTTCAAAATTTTCCTTCACATTTTTTTTTTAAGATTTGAGAGGTTGATTTCGATAGTAAAGAATAACTAGAACGAATTTTAACCATAATATACCCAAAGAAAATAGTTACAAAGTGAATAAATTGAAACAAAAAAAAATACTCAAATAACTGAATGTAAGTTCAAAATCGTGCTGGAAATCAAAGGACTAAGTGAAAAGAAACTGAAAAAAATAGAAAAAAAAAAGGGAAGAGAATTTTGAAGTGAAAAAACATTAGAGAAGTTATTGTACAAAGAAAGAGACCATATAAAAGAAATACATAACAAGTAAAACCATATAAAAAAAAAACTCACTGTATAAAAGAGATAACAAAAAAAAAAGATAAATCATGTAATTTCCTCTAGAAAAGATTGACTATATCTATACAAGAGTTAAGAAGATTAGCTCTAGGAAATAAAAAAAAAATTAAAAAAAAAAAGCCCAAACTCAGAACATATAAAAAATTGGGATTTTTACAAAAATATCGAAAAAATAAGAAAAAATTTCTTTTTTATTGTTGTAAAAATATTTTTTTAAAAATACTACATACCTAAAAATATTTTTTTTTAAATATGACATATATCAAATATATATCAAAAATCGTATTTTTGAAATATAAAACGGTAAAAATGAAAGAAAAAAGAAACCATAAAAACATTAAAAAAAAAAAAAAACAAATAAGCCGTATATATGTGTAATTTTTCCTGAAAAAATCAAAAGCAAATATAGCCCAACCCATTCCAGATAGAAAGTTGTAACCATAATGGGAGATAATTTTATCAATTCAAATCATGAATTTTAATATCTACTATTAAATTTAGGCTTAATGATTAAAACAAAAAACTCAAAATTTTATACAAAATTTTAATTATACCCAAACCTCTTAAAATGACTAAAAATTGAAATAATAAAAAAAAAAAATTAACAATAATTTAATGTAATATCCCAAAATGCTTAAAGCATCAAGCTGGATTGAACTAATAGGAAAGCAATAAAATTGAAGAAAATGATGATAGGAATTACGAAATTAGAAGTGAATTTAAGGAAATTTAAGATTTGGAATAGAGATTGGTTAGCTATTGAGGATAATAAATCAAAGTAAATTCAATTAATGGAAATTCTATTGAATTAAAAAGAATGATAGTTAACATTTAGAAATAGAAAATGGGATTTAGGAAAAATTATCAATTATCAATTTTTAGAGTTTTACCAAAATAAATTTTGAATAAAAATTATTTAGCTATTAAGGTTGATTAATTAAATTGAATTGAGGTATAATAGAAAATATAAGATTCCATAGGACTTAAATAAAAAGAATTTAAGGACTCAAATTGAAAAGAATTAAAACAAAAAAATTGTGGTTATAATTATAAATTAGAAAAATTGTGAGTCAAATTATAATTTTTCAAAATTATGAGACTCACCCTTTTCTTATTTTTTTTTTTACACATTACAAAACCTAGAGAATTATATTTCTTCTCCTTTAATAGCCGGCCACTTGGAGTTACAAAAGAAAGAGTTGGTTGATTTTTTTTTTGTTCCTTGGATTCTTTTATTTCATATTTTGCAAATACGTGTCTACATTCTAGAAAATTCTATTAGAGGAAACAAAGTAAATATTAGCTCTTTTCTTCTATAGGAGGCTGAACCATTCATGTCTTCTTTCCCCAAATACTTTTTCAACCTTTTTCATAAAAGTCAAGCTTCCAAGTTAGGAAGTTTAGGTGATTAGAAAGAATTGCTTATGGAAAAGTTGATTGAAGAATTTTGGAGGAGAAGTGAAGAAATGATTCATCCAAGTTAAGGTAAAATTCTCAAACTTAATATTTTAATTCAATTTATGAGTTTTATAGTTTTAATGGTAAAGGAATTTAATCATTTGAATTATATAAGCGATGATATATATAGAAGTTAGATTAAGGTTTGAAGTTATGAAAACCTAAATTAAGGATTTGATAAATTTAATTTAATTCCTTGATTTTAATTTCATTATATTGATTTTTAAGTGAAGATTAATAAGTTGATTTGGTGATTAAGGCTAATTAAAGGAATTTGGAATTAGAGTTTCAAGTTAGGAAAGACTTAAGTTGAATTAGGGTTATAAGAATCTTGAAAAAACATAAAGTTGCAGCACCATTTTGATAGTATTAATGAAAGAATTTGGAAAAGGGTAAAACATAAAAGTTGTAGGAATATGTCTTAAATATGTCTTTAAAAGAGTTTTGCAAATTTTTATGTTTGTAGAGAGATATTGATTCTTATTTAGAATTGATCCGAATTAATAATCCTGCAAGAAATGCTACTGTGTTTAATTAATTTGAGGACTTTAGATTTTGAATTAGGAGAAGTAAAAAATATAAAATATGTTCATTTATATGTCATCTAAGTTTTTGTAAAACATTTTTGCAATTTGAGATATACAGATTGAGTTGCATATGAAAGAGTAGGGTTTACCCGAATTAGTATTGCAGGACCGCAGGGCTGATTTCAAATGATTACCAAAAATTGTGTAGTGATAGAATTAATTTGAATTTTGGATACGTTAGAGTCTCAGATATCTAGTTTAATTAGGAAAAATAATTGAAATAATTGTACAAGTGTAGCTAGAGATATAAGTTTATGAACCAGGACTACCAATGATAATTTTCTTAAGTGCAAACACTATAATTTTGGGATTTTAGGGAATTTCTTCAATTGAAGTTTAAATAATATAATTTCCTATTAATTGAAATCTAAATTAAAATTAATTAAAGGTGTAATATCAAAGAAACAATAAAAGGTATAGGGAAGACTATATGTACTACTTCTTTGGATTAAGGAATTAAGAAATGTGGCATTTATAGGCTAAGTTGAGTTATAAATATGTTATTATGCATATTATAGTAATTTTTTGAATTATTATATCCATTTGCTTATTGACATTATTTGTACCGAAGCATTTTTCTTTGTTGATTAATGACTTTTGTTTCATATTCCCTATATGGAAACCATACTATGTAATCATGAGTATTGTATCCTATCTTGCTAAATATCTGATGACATGACATGATAAAATTACCCGACCAATGGGGTAGTGGGTAAGTACCACCGGCATTATACACAATGAATTCTTTTTACTGGGATCCTTACTAGGAAGGAGTTAATGTCATAATCATAAGATATAATCAACCTTATATATTTTATGAGTTATTTCATGTATTATTTTGTAATATCTGCCATTTTGTTATATTTTATTTACTGTGTAATTGATGAATTTAAATTAATAAAGAATATAAATGTTTTGAGGAATCCAGAAATTTCTGGTTACAAGAAATTGTGAGGTTGATTGCATGTTCTTAGAGAAATAATTTGGTAAAGTGTAAAACATGAAAGTTATGAGTTTATGTCTTAACTGAAATTCTGTAAAATGGCTTAGCAAAATTTTGTGTGTGTGATGAGTTATGTTCCTATGAGCAGGACTGGTCTGGTTGGGTATTTTTGCAAGAAATTGTATCTGTTTGGAATTACTAGGAATGACTGAGGTAGATTGAGCCAAAGATGTAAATATAAAAAATATTTCTTTATGTGTTTTGTTGTTGTCTTTAAAATTTTACAATTTTTGGATAAGTATAACTCAATGGAGAGTGGAGAATATCAGGGTTGTTCGGATGGATTTTTAGGGCAGTAAGTCTGGATGATATTTAGAGAGTCGCCATAGTCTGTGTGGTTGTCTTTGTGATTTAAATTTTGGATATGTTGAGCCTTTATATGTCTATTTTAAGTGGCAAAAAGAATCAGGAAGTTTGGACGTTTGTAGCTCAATTGCGAACTGGTTAAGTATAAGTTGTCGAGGGAGAGTTTTAGCTTAGTAGGATCTGGTTATGGTGAGCCGGCAAAATGCGAGGTGGCATTTTACGAGCTGGCAGTGCGAGATAGCGAAGTGGCGAGATGAGATTGCCGAAGTGGCAATTGGCGAAGAGGCATATGCGAGGTGGCATGTGCGAAGAGGTTTTGGCGAAGAGAATTTGGCAAAGAGGAAAGGCGAGGTGGTATTACGCGAAGAGGCATTTTGCGAAGAAGCATTATGCGAAGAGGGAATGTGTGAAGAGGCAATTCGCGAGCAGGATTTGGTGAAGAGGGAGATAGGTGAAGCGAGTTGGCGAAGAGGCGAAGAGGCATTGCCGAGGTGGCATATGCGAGACAGCATATGCGAGGAAGAGTTCGCGAGGAGAGTTTGGCGAGGCAGCATATGCAAGGTGACATATGCGAGCTGGATTAGCGAAGTGGTATTGCCAGATCAGTTGGGCAAGCTGGGAAGTGCGAGCTGGGAATGGAGAGCCGGCATATGCGAGGTAGCTTTGCCGAGGCGGATTGGCGAGCTGGCAAGCGAGATTTCTGGGGCAGTGATCTATTTAACCCCAGCAGCTCAGTAGCGTTTTTCACGATTTTTCCTTTCTTCTTTCTTCGTTAATTTCAGTCTTTTCTCATATTAGTTCCACTTTTTTTTTATAAGGCATTAAAACTCAAATTAATGCATTAGACCTCTAAATTATTTTATATTAAGGCAGAAATCATCAGATTTAAGCAAGAAATATCAGAAATTTCAGTTTTGAAGAAATAAGATAAATTTTCTTCCAAGGTTATTTTCTTTTAGATTTATTTATGTCTGTTGGTTAGAATAATTAATATTGGGTGTGTAGAATTTATTGCAAGCAATTTGAAGTCATTAATGGTAATTAATGTGGAAGGAAATCAGAATTTTGG
>CANXYC010189289.1:0-110286 GCA_948193065.1 Aleurites moluccanus
ACAATAAATTCCAAACAGAATAATACATCAAAATTTCTAGTTTTAACACACAAAAAGCACCCAATTCCTACACGTTCTCCCTGCATTGATATGAAATTGGAGAATTTATACTAAACCACAAAAATCCATTAACAGATATACACCTTCCACCCAGATAACAAATACATAATAGATCAGAATCCAAGAACCGATATGCTTTTCCATATAATTGAATAAAGACAATTAAACCAGATCCTAAATTTGTGTAAAAGAAAAATAGTCATACAAAAAGATAAAATTTTTGGACCTGTAACAATAGCAGTAAGACCAGAGCCATCAATCCCCTGTGTCACTTCCTCAGCTGTTGAAGATGATGAGAACCCAGATGGTCCTTTCCTGCTAAAAAACCACATCTTCTCTCTTTCACTTCGAATTTGCGTCTCTCTCTCAAAGTTACCCACCCAAGACTCGAGACTCAGGAGGATTGACAAAATTTTCCTTGCCTTTATAGTGACTGTTGCTGTTGTTAGGCTGATCTATTTTGGATATGGTACACTCCCTCTACTCTCTAGTCTAGTCTAGTCTTGTACTGGTACTCGCGGTGGTGGAGGCCACCTTGCCAACAACATTCAATTGCATGATCTGGGCCTAGCAAATTGGAAGGTGCCAAGATTGCCAGCACTGCAGTAGAGGACACTGACGTTACTACTCCGTTGTTTCAAGCTTATTGCATGTTTGGATTGTCCATTGGAAACTAATAATTAGCGCTTGAGCTATCAACCGCTAGAGCGAGGTGATAAATTTAGTGTTTAGAGTGGTGCTTTAAAATTAATTAATTAGCTATTCAAAATTATAATTAAAATATTGAAAGTTATAATTTTTAACTGTCAATATTTTTAACCATATAATTATTGGCAGCCAACCAACAGCTAGTTATTGAACGCTAATCATCAATTGTTAACAATTGATCTTCATCGTTTAATTAAGTAGGCCCTTAATTAGCTCTCCCACTTTGAGTCAATAATAGTGTTAAACTTAAACTTCATTGAAACTTAATCTAATTTGTATTTTCAAACTCAAGTTTAGTACTAATGGATGCTTGAATTATTTAAATCCTACAACTTGATTATTATTAAAAAGATAAATTAACATATTTATTAAAATTAAAATAAAACTTAAATTAATTTGAATATATTTCAGATCACGATTTAATAAATTATTATATATAAATATAATATATTATATAAAATCTTAATTAATTTATCAATAACTCGAAACGAATATTATAATATTTAAACACAACTTAATCTATAATTCAAATTACTAGAGTTTTGATTTTATTTAACAAATTGTATTTAAATACTTTAGAAATTGAATTTGAAGAGTTTATAAATAATTTAATTCACTATTTATTTTCATGTTTATCATAATATAGAACTAAGTTTAAGTGGAGGGTTTAATTTCAGTTCACTTCTTAATCATTCAAAATTTTAGAATGATCAATTCATCAAAATAATGAGTAATCAGTTTTTTGAAATTTAAAATTTTTTATTTAATTCTTATGATTTACTTTATTTCATTTTATGATTATATTAAGTTTATTTTAAGCTAAGTACAAAGTTATATATAAAATTAAATTACTATTATTTATATTATTATATGAGTTTACACTCTGATTAGACGAATATCAAACAGATTAATGATAGGATATAACATGAACACACTTAAGAATATCAAACAACGAATACCAAACAAATTTATGGTACGATGTAACATAACAGACTAACACCTTTGATTAGACGAATACCAAACATCGAATGCCCACTCGCACTATCAAACAAAAGTATGAAACAAATCATGATATATAAAGTGAGAGAAGACAATGAACCAATTTTAGCTGGAGATTAGATGAATCATAAATTATATATGATAGTACTTAAAAGGTCTGTTAAATTTTGGACAATATATATATATATATATAAATTTTTTTAATTGATCCCTTAAAAAATTATATATAATTAATAATATATATAAATTTTTTTAATTGATCTCTTAAAAAATTATATATAATTAATAACATAAAAATTATATGTAAATTTTTAATTGGCTAAAAAAAAATTATATATATTTTATGATTAATTTAATTTTAATCCTCTAACCAATTTTTTTTTTTTTTTTTTTGTTACTCTCTTGATTTTGTAGCCACGTTGCGTTCCATAACTTTAATTTTGTTAATGTATAGTTATGTAAACTAGCCAAATAACTGGCGGAGGCGCACAGCTATTTGTTTTCTACTGACATGATGGTCCCACTAAATTATGTGGGTGTTTGAATTCTAGCGTTGAATTTTTAATTTTAATAGATAAATAAAAATATTAAATATTTAATTAAAAATATGTTTTATTTTTTTAAATTAAATTATTTTTATATAGCTATAAATAATTTATAAAATTTTAATTGATAAGTTTCAATTTTAATAAAATTATAATTTGAGAATCAAACTTTTAAAAAATTTAATATTTTATAAAAGTTTTTTTTTTTTTTTTGAAAACTTATTTAATGCTTGAGCATTAAATAATATCTTTATGCTTAGAACTTAGAAATTCAAAATATTTACGAAATTTTTAATAAAAATTATTAAGTGTTGATTTCACCTAAAAAATTTTCGAGTTTTAGGCCACTAGTATTTGATGTTTCCATTAGCGACCATTAACTAAGTATTTGAAATAATGTTTCAAAATTTTATGCTTAAAATATTAAAAATTAAAATTTTATTTATTAAAGTTTCACCATTTAATTATAAATCATCGTCACAACCGGTTAAGAGACTTTTGCGCATTTTTTCAAAATAACTTCTCGTGTGATATATTTTGAGAATTTAAAAAATTTTATAAAAATTTTTAAAAATTATAATTTGATAATATTTAATATAATAAATACAATAATATATTTTTCGTGTTAAAAAAATTAAATATATAATAAAAAAAATTACAAATGAAATAAATATAAATTGTTAGATTTTATATATAAAATTTATAATATATTTTTTATTATTCATTTAATTTTTATTTAGTACATAAAATATATTATTTGATTCATTATATTAAATATTATCAGATTTTAATTTTTAAAAATTTTATAAAAAATTTTAAGTCTTCAAAATATACCTTGAGAGATTATTATACAAAAATGTGCAGCATCACCTCAACCCATGACAGCACACAGTAAATTACTGAACCAAATAAATATTTCTTGTGAAGGATAGTACCTTATTTTTTTAATATTAAAAGAAAATTATCAAATTAAATTTAAAATAATACTATTTCATAGAAAGCTAAGTATATTATTGTATTTTTTATATTCTTTGAAAAATTAGTAAAAATAAAAAAATTAAATATATAATTTTTTTAAAAAAATTGTGCAAACCTAATAAGGATAAAACTACTTTTAATATCCATGAGATTTGATATAATTAGTATTTTAGTCTGTGTTATTTTAAAATTAATAATTTTATTCTCTAATATTTAAATACTCAACAAAAAATTAAAAATTAGAAATTAGAATCTGGCAATTGAATGGGCCCAATACTATATAGCCTCATATCCCACAAGACAGAACATTATCTAAATATGGGCCAAAATTGGTTGGTATTAAGCCCAATTTTAAAAACCAAACCTAGCAGCCCATGACTAACCGAATTTCATTTCTAAACCCAAGAACCAGCCTTCTCTTGTTCTCCAGTCCCCACCCAAACCCTGACTACCAGCACGTGCGAGGACAGCTTCATTCTGCTAGAAGTCACGTGCGGAGCTCAATAGCAGACACCTTATCGCAAGAGAGAGGGAGAGAGAAAGAGACACACACACAGAAACAGAAAACAGAAACACAAACTGAAAAAAGGAAAGAAAAAAGAAAATAATGATAACAAGGACCTCTTTGAAAACCCTAAAACCAATCCTCCTTGTTCCCGTTCTCACTGACACATCTCTCATTTTCTTTTATTAATTTATTGGTTTCATTTCTGCCTTCATTTTAAGGTATGCAAAACCCTATCCCCTCTATCTCCGTTTCATTTCAGCTCCATATATATATATTATTTTTTTTGCGTGTTTTATGTGAGTTTTCATATAATAAATTCCAATTTCTGAGTTCAATTAGTTAGTTAATTAATTTTTATGGTCTAAATTTTGGCTATTAATTATAATTCAGTCCTGTTTTTATGGGATTGCATTTTATTTCTTTTATCATTTTTACATTCTTTTATCTAATTATCATTAATTCCATCAATTAAAATCTTAATATTTTTATCTTTTTCACGTTTGTGCATCTGAAATTTCGATTCTTTTTGTGGCTATATGACTTTAACTATACAGGTTACAAAGGGAAAAATTCATTTCTGGTTTCTTAATTGAATGAAAGAGAAAAGTGTGTGCGAATCAACCTTATACATTTGCTATTGCATGTTATGAATTATTTTGCTTTTTATTGAGGCCATTGACCCCATATGATTGCTGCATAAAGTTTTAGCTTTGTATTAGTTATGAAATTGGAAAATTAGCATCTTGTGCTCCATTTTTTTATTCCATATTCTTGATTGTGTTTTATGCTTTGAAGTTCATTATAACTGTAGCCTATGAGGTTTTCTGTGGATAGCGGAATGTGAAATGCGAGGATTAAGCCAAGTAATTTTAATGAAGGAAAAACATGAAAAATAATCTGTCAATTATTTTTGTTATGAGTGTCGTTTCTGCTTGTTAAAGAGAGGATAAGTCACTGTTGTTAATTTAAATTTTAGGATATAGACGACATTGTATTCTGCAGATAAGCTTTGATAACTTGGAATTTCTATATTTTTTTTAATTCATTTTTATGATTTTTTATAAGTCTGTTGCCTATTTTTGAAGATTAGATTAATAAATTGGAGAGAATTTTTATTTTATTTTTTATAAAATTTATGCTGCCATTAATCTATTTGGTTTATAGTGTATAGCATCTCATGTTCTCTTGCTTGTCTTTTTTTTCTTTTTTTTTTCCTTTTTTTTTTTCACATTGCATTCTTGTAGAGTGAAGGGTTCTGGGGAAGCTTTCTTGATAATAATGCTGACACGTGTGTCATCGGGATCCGACAAAGTGTCGGTTTGGGAAAATTCGATAAAGAGTCTATACACTAACAAAGTGAACCTTTTGAAGAGGTGGCAGATTTTATTTCCATTATTGCTTCCTTATTTTTGAAACTATAGGTGCCAAGTTGTTCACGTTTGAGACAATCCTAATAAATTTTCACAGCCATCATCAGATGTCAGAAGGTGGTATGGCTGTCGTGAAACCTGAGGTATTTTCTGGGCTTTTATATTAAGTTTTCACTAATTTCGTATGCTGTTTTATTAAATTGATTTTGTGGATATAAATGGGATATATTCTTTCTTGAATTTGGCGGTTGTTGGGTGTATACGCATCTTTATGGGCAATTTGTTGTTCAGAGGAATAGTTTGGTTGTGGTTTGACAATTCAGAGAAGTTGTAGAGCTGTGAACGATATTGTATATAGGTAGTTTAGTGCTGATCTTTGCTAAAATTGGTTGAGAAGTGAATTTATGGAATTTTGATTTCAGGAATATCAGGATATCCTATACTGATTAAGTGATAATAATATTTTCTTCTTTGTTCTATTTTGGCCTTATTTTATTTCATCATTGCTTATTTTTATGCAATGTTGTATTTGAATATGAAGTCTTACATTTGGCTCCAAACTGCTGACGGTTCCATCCAACAAGTAGAAGAAGAGGTTGCCATGTTTTGCCCCATGATATGCCGAGAAATTCTTCAAACCGGCATGGGATCTTCAAAAAACTATGCTATATCACTTCCTCAGCGGGTGAATCCAGCTATCTTGGGCTTAATACTTGATTATTGTCGGTTTCATCAACTACCAGGCTGCTCTAATAAGGTCTGATTTCGCCCTTTTTCTCCTCTTCTTTTCACTTTGGTGAATTATTTTGCTTTCCTGGATGCTGGTATTCAGATTTCTAACCGAGTATATAATCAAATCTTAGGAATCAGAGAAATGAACAATTGCTAGTTACAACCTTGTGGAGGAATTTATGTAGATTTGTTTCTATTGACACATCTATACCATTTGTAAAACGGCAAAGGATTAGGTTATTGTTGTTTGTAGATGATCATTTTGAATGTTAATATTCATTTATACTTGATTGTCCTTATTTCTAGGAGCGGAAAATTTTTGATGAAAAATTTATTCGGATGGATACAAAAAGATTATGCGAGTTAACATCTGCTGCTGACAGCCTCCAGTTAAAGCCTTTGGTTGATCTTACCAGTCGTGCACTTGCTCGAATTATTGAAGGGAAAACTCCTGAAGAGATACGTGAGACTTTTCATTTACCTGATGACCTCACAGAGGTTTGTTGCAAACAAGAAGTCATTGCTAATTTTTAGTCCATGTTAATAGTTTTCACACACATCTTGTTTTCTCGTAGGAAGAAAAATTGGAACCCCTAAGAAACATAACTGACGATCCACGCATCCGCCTTCTAAATCGATTATATGCTAGAAAGAGGAAGGAACTGAAAGAACGAGAGAAAATGAAGGTGGTTAAATCCCTCCCCAACCCCAAAAAAAACATCTTCTCTCTTTTTTATTTGATTATACATGCTGCAATAATGGCAAAAGAATTTTCTGTCTCAGAATGTTGAGGTTGAGGAGGAGCATGTGGATGAACGCTCAGTCGATGATCTCTTATCATTTATAAATGGTGCAGATGGAGGTATGCCTGCAAAATATTTAGTGTCCATTCTGTGAATACAGCTTCTTTATCTTCTTGCCAACTTGATAGACTAGCTTGCTTAGTCACTGCAGATATTCTAGTAATATTTCATGCTGATCACGTGGCTTTTAGGAAATTTTCAGAGAAACAGTATTTAAATAGCTGACCTTGTGAAATTTGGTTTCTCCCTTTGCAATTGTACTTGATATGATACTCATTGCAGATTCAAAAAGTAATAGAACTAGTAAGAACAAAAAAAAGAATCGGAGAAGAAAAGACCAGCCTAGGGAATCTTCTTCCAACAATTTGAAGGAAAACCATAAGAAGGTTGACATCTCTCTTTATCTCTGTTTGTGTCTTTGTCGAAACATGTGTATTCTCTTATGTGCTCTTCCATTGGTGTAAGGTCTGTGCAGTTAGCATTTATTCATATATAGGGAACAATAGAGGAGAAGGTTTACTTTTCTCTTGTTTTTAGTTTAACACTGCTGATTTCAGGAGATGGATACTCACCCTTCTGGTTGCCATAATGGGAAGATCAAAGATATTTTGGCGGCCTGTCCGAGTAAAACTTCAAAGTTACAAGAATCTGGATCTGCCACACTTTCACCTAAACTTGAATTTGATGATGCTGACATTGATGATGATTTAGATCCTGCAATGAAGGAGGAACTCGACAGGTTAGATTGCTAAGTTTTATCTTGATTTGGATGATAAATTCAATATATGTTGAATGTGATAAATTCAATATATATGTTGAATGTGAGCATTTTCACTGGGAAGATGTTGAAGAAAGCGGTATATGTTAGACTTCTTTGAGCTGCATTTTATTTGTGAGAGAGCATTGTTAGTATCGTCTGATTAGAACTTACATTTTTTTTATCTGATTCAGAGAAGTTGAAGACTTTGCTCGCAGATTAAATTCAGATTGGCCAGAAAGGATGCAGGAAATACTTTCTTTGGGCTCAGAAAGAAGGCTAGTACCATTATCCATGAATGGGAATGGCTCTTTACGTAGATATTCAGGTAAGTTCTTTCCAGGGTTTCATCTTGGAATGGCTCTTTAAGAAGGCTTTTTTTCCATGTGTTTGGGATCGTGGGTTGAGGGGTCAGAGATGTTTGAATTTAGTGACTTGATGTCAATTTATTTAGTGGAGTGATAGCACCCAAAACCACCATGCTAGTTGTTGTGCGCAAGGAAATAGAGTGCACATGCATATCTTGGTCTAGATGGTACTGAGGATTTCTCCATGGGGGTTGCCAGCTTGGTCATTTTTTCATGTGTAGGTGTTTATTTCTCAATTGATGGACAATGCAATAGTGCATTTGATGCAACAATGACGTGTAAAACAGGTTTGGATCGGAGATAATACAAGAGTAAAATTTTACTTCCAGAGAATCTTCAGCAGCTCGAGTCATCTGGATAAGGTTCTGCCCTCAGTTCGCTGCTGTCAGAAGTTAGAAGAATTGACACTGTTATTTGGTGTGGACTGCATGTGAGTATTTTCGTCTGTTTGACCATCACCAAAGTGCAACATTCTTTCTCGGCATCTTGTATGTTGGAAAAGCATTTGAAATGAAAAATAAGGACCAACTAAGAAGAGACAATTTGAGCACAATTTGCTCATTTGTCTTTTATCTTTTTCTGTTGCAGTTGTTTGTGAGAGAGCCATTCTCGTCTGCGAGATCCTGTACCATCTGGAAATGAATTTTTTCACGAGTTCTCTTTTTCCATGAAATATCATTCAGAATTCTTTTTCCACGTTCACTGCATGGTTTGTTCATGAAGACCACTAGTCTATGAAAAAGATTGAGAATATTTGAAATGCGTAATTGATTTTTTGACGACCATTCCTTGAAGATTTGACTTGTTCTAAAACTGTCTTTTGGAGAAATTAGTGGAAGAAAACTTCAATAGATGTGGAATAACACAAGTTTGTAATTTTATTATGTGATTCTTTCATAAAATTTTATTTAAGCAAATGGAGTTTTGGCTCTGTATCCATCTCAGTGTTAAGGAACTACAGTTAAGCTTTTCATATGATAGGAGTAGAAATTGTATTGCTGGATTTCTATGTTGAGAATGTCGCCCTTGTTTTTGTTACGGGCCATGTCTTTTGTAATGAAGAAGTCATCCACAGATTCTCCTTAAGATTGTTGTATTCTCGTCTCGCCCTTTGATTCAAGAGGCTTTTGTTGTGAACTCTCTCTCCGTTTCTCATCTTTAGCCTGGCAATGCTCTCTGATTTTTTTTTATCAAATTGTTGCTATTAGAAAAGGTAGTCAAATAGAAGACATTGTGCAAACTGTTACTGCGGATTCCCAAACCAGATGTATCATTGTTAGCATTATGCAGTATCAGGGTGATAAATACTCTCCTGGCAGTTGTGGTTGGATATGAATTTATATGTTAAACATTAAAATAAAGCTGTTCTGTTGCGTGGAAAGACTAGGACACAAGCAAGTTACCAGTTCATAGAAACCTCAAATTATGCTCATCTATGTTGGGAAGTGATTTTGTAGTTCTGTGAAGGTTGAAAATTACTAATTGAAAGATGAATGAAAATATGAATGGGCAATTTCAAGCCATATTTAGCATTGTTGTTTCAATAGCATTGGCAATTTCAAGGGTTTGAATAGCAAGATTACAACTACCATGAGATCAAAACTAGATTGCATTCCATCGCAACCTAGATATCACTTATTCTATTCGCAAGAGAACCATTTTAATCTTTAACTTTGTACCCAGAACCAGAATAGTACTTCTGAAAGGCTCTAGGAATATAAATAGGCAACAAGAAGCCAAAAAGATTGAAGCACCAAAAGGCCATATTAGCTACAGCAAGAGCTCTCCCAATATGCATCCTCCTGACAGATCCTCCATTATCCACATCCACCTTGGAGATCTCATTGCTCAACCACTCGAAAATGGTACAAATCCTCCTCGAATTATATAATACAGGCACAAAAACCCGTATAGGTATTGTAAACCTGTCTGAAAATGCTATTCCTTCCATGAAAACTTGACTTGCCAAGAGAAAAACATGTGGTGTGGCAGCTTTAATCCCTTCTTTATCACCTTCAAAGATACCTTCAAAGATATAAGCTATGGGGAGAAGTAGGCCAATAATAGCACCAGCAAACACGTAAAACCGTAAAATCTTGCTATTTGGGTCAAAAACGAAGGAGTCCTTTGCTGGGTTGGGAGAAGAAAAAGCAAATCTAGAGAGAAAGTACATATAAATGATGGAGAAGACAACGAAAGCAAAGTCTTCAAGGCTTACCATACCACTTGCAGCAAGAACAATAATAACAGCTAGAGCATTAAGCTGGGTTAAACTCAAGAAACTAGTTTTCTTTGAAAGGGCAGCGTTTGGGGCTTTTGGTTGTATCTTTTGTTCTTGTTCTTGTTCTTTTGGAAGGCTTATGTCACTGCAGGTTGGACCAACCCCACCTGACATTTTCTTGAATCTTTGAGTGGACTATAGAACTGAGTTGAGATTTTCTGAAGGAGGAGTAGGACTCAAAAGGGCACAGAAAGAGAGAGACAAAAAGAGAGGAAAGAAAATATGAGGAGGACGAGTATGTAAGGTGCAGAAAGTATACAAGTGGCAGTCATTCGAGAGTTCTAAAGTTGAGAGCTGTACTACGTGGCCGTTGGTGGTGGAGGAACTGTGGGGAGGGTCTTACTCTTATCCGTTTAGTTTCTCATCCATCTTATAAATAAACTAAGTACTTGGCTCTTGGGCTCATTTTTTATCAATTTTTTTTTTTTTTTACAGAAAAGAGTTAAATGAAAAAAGCTAATATTATCCGCAAATGCATAGGAAATATAATGTCTATACTATATAATAGAAAATGTATTCTAAAATAGAGTTTAGGGGTTTTGCCACCCAATTTTAGAGTTATAGATTTGGGATACAAAAGCTGGTAGCTCCATCTTCTTCCTTTCCTTTTTTTTATTTTTATTTTTTTTAATCCTAATTCTGTTGATTTAATAGATTTATATTTTAGACTATAATACGAGGACAGTCCATATTTTTTCTAACCCCATTCTATCTAATAACATCCTCTTAGATTTTACGTAATCATATACTCTAATAGAAATTGTGTCATTTGAAGTTTTATAATGATCCTAACGATTTATAAAATATTTCTCATATCTTCAAAATAAATCTGATCCAGAAAAAATAAAACTCAAGCCATCTGTAGAAAAATGTTGAGATCGCCAAACCATATGCTTGTTCTTAGCAAAGGCAAGCTCGGATCAATTACAGAATGACCAACCCATTTATAATTAAAAATAATAGTAAACATTATAACAGATGGACTTGCGCATAGGCAATTCCATTTTGCCGCTGAATATCAAGGGGAAAATTATGCAAAGAGGAACTTTGCAATGTCTAGAAAACCATATTTATTACAGAAAAATTGGACCACTAAGCCAAAAGTAATGCACTATTCAAATATGCTATGACAACTAAAGTAATTTTCTGACAAAAAAAAAGACTCCAATTTTCTGACAGAAGACCTTTTGTAAAACTGGAACCTCTGCTAAGAATGTAATGAAGATTAAACTGGGCACGTCTGTATAACAAAAAGAAAAAAAAAATTCCCCTTCTCTTATCCATCTTTTATTAGGTGGTAGTTCTCTGCTTGGGTATATACTTTAACTTGACACCTTTCTCGGGCTTTATTCTGGACTTGGCTTTGCTAGCTCCAGCTGATGAAGACTCGAACACCCCCACATCAACCAACTGATTCTCCGAATTGCCAAGAAATCTGGATTTTTTAATGTCTGATGACTGAGCTATACCAACTAGACAGTCGTTCTGAATCTCCCTAAAATCTGAAGATTTTAAATCTGGAGATAGAACCAGTTTGACATGTTCAGCCCCAATGGCTTCCTTCCATCCTGCATGACAAGGTTCAAGAGCAGAAGATGATAAATTTATGTAGGAAAAGGACCATCCTCTATACAAAGAAAATGGATAACTTACTCTTTGCAAGAAATGCTTTTGCTGCATGGCACGAAAACTGCGAACCTCCTGGATTGAGATTGTCCTGCAGATGCGGCAAACCATTCTCTGTTCCACCATGATTATCATCCACAGAACATGAACTTGGACAGGTTCCACTGGACAGTGTGGGATCATCACCCTTGCTGATAATCCCATCAACTTGAGATTCTCTAGTGCCATTTTCAACTAGTATTGGACTTTTGATTCCATTTCTACTCACAGGCCTCCAAAGCTTTATTGTTGACCGATTTGTGCTACACTGAGCAGAATCATGTTTATTGTGCTTGTCCTGAACATTGATTTTCTTTGGCATTTCATGCATTGACAGGCAATCATCTCTAGCTCCGTCAAAATTTTTACCCTCCTGTTGGGTGCAGTTTCCAAGTGTAACAGATATAGAACCAATCAGAACCTCATGCTTCTTATCTTGATCTGGTTGGCTTATTGCTTCTTTCTGTACTCTGGCTTCCAAACCATCACCATTACAATCTAGTTTAGGTTTTTGGCTCCATTTTCTGTTGCCATTGATTGCAGGCAACAGTTTTGAGTCCCTGTGATTTCCATGTTTCTGTGAAGTGCCAAGTTTTGGTGCCTGAGAATTCTGACTCGCATGGAAACCATTTGGCACATGGTTCCATTGTGATTTTGGAGACAAGTTCCACCGAGCAACAACTATGTGCCTACAACTATTTCTTAGTACTGTCTGCCGTTCAACACTACGACTTGTGCCAGGATCACTATATCCACTGCTAGATCCTGTCTGAATTTCCAAATCTGCATCTTCATCCATGCTTGTAAGTTGGAAGGGCTCAGCATATGAGGGAACATGATCTGGCAGAGCCTCCGGGTCATGGATATCAGAATCAGATGCAGTCAAAGGGCAGGATTTTTCAGCTGAAGGTTCAACCTCCAGCATGTCATCAATCCATTCCTGAAGATCTTCCTGCTCCCCTAGCCTTTGCTCCTTAGCTTTCTGTTCTTTTTGCCTGAGCTTTTTCTGCCTCTTCCTCTCCAAGAGCTCAGCTTGCCTGCAGACATTGGAAAAGAATACCAAATGAGTCCCTATGTTCATAAACAAATTGAAGAGTCTGCTCTCTTTCCAGATAAGTGTCTATGTTGAACAAATTGTTAACACATCAAGTGGCCGTGATGCAGATCTTAGGTTTTGTGGATTTTGAGCAACACATTAATATTTTGCTAATGCAGATTTTGATTCTCTACCCCCCACTACCTAATGCTTCAGAAATTTTAAAGAGGGAGATCATAGTAAGGCATGCATCTCTTTGACTGAGGCAGCAGGTTCTATATATATATATATATATATATATATATATATATAACAACCCCATCATTTACTTAAGGTCAATTGTATGCTTTATGAAGAACTAAGAAAATTCAGCTAAAACATAATCTAGTCTTCACAATCATTTCACAGACAATAGAACTGCCTCTGGTCCTCTTGCTTTGCCACCTCATAAAATACACCAACATGAGCAGCTCCAGCCCAAAATTGAAATTCATCCATAGTAGATTCAATATTGCTGAAGCCATCCCACATGAACAAATATTCAATTTGAAAGCAAATGAATACAACACCACTCTTTTGAATGCGACATAGCATGTATTGTCTATCAAAGTCGCTAGTGAAAAAGGTCAAAAGTAAAACAATCATATAATGCACCTTCTATGGGCAGCTTCTTCCTCCTCCACAAGTAGCTTTTGGCATCGTAGAGCCTCAGCATCCTTGTCAGCAAGCCATGCTTTAACCTGTAAAAAAAAAAAACAAATAGTGATTAATCATGGAACAAACCAATACTTCTCACCGCCTTTTTGCTAAGGTCAAGTATAATTGCAAGACCAGTCCATATCAGCAGATTTATGTGCATGCACTTCCAAATAATGTCATGTAGATACTAATTGAAAGTACCTTATACTTGAAAGAATGAGAAATGCAAGAAAAGTTACCAATTTCTGTTCCACCAAAAAGCTGGTGGAAGCAACTAAATTCTTTGTTTCAAGACCAATCTTCCCAGCTTCCCCATCAAAAACATATTTTTGCATTGATACTGCTGTTCCACACATAAACGTTTTTTCACTTGCATCATCAAGGATGCTGAATAGTTCCTCAGAAGACAAAGGAAACCTGGAAGGCCTAACTTGGATGATATCCTGAAAAGAATTTGACATATCATAAACTTAGCATTAACAAGTTAAGAAGTGATGTTTGACAACAAATTAAAATCTAGAAGATAAAATCACAAACAAAGAGAGGGATATCCTCTCACCAGAAGTTCAGAACCAGCCCTCAGACAATATTGCGGAAGGGAAGAAAACCCAGGTTTCCGAATAAGTGCCATCAATGACTTTATAATTGAAGAACCAGGAACTTCCTAGTAGGTAATTCGGACAAGGAAAAGAATTATTTATAAAATAGTCAAGGACATGCAAGAATTTATATATATATATATATATATATATATATAGAGAGAGAGAGAGAGAGAGAGAGAGATAGATTGATTGATTATGCCTTTACTAGTGAAGGAAAAGCAATCATCAGAATAACAATGAATAAGGCAATCACTCAGAACTATGGTACCAAAAGAGAATTTCTAGAGGAACTCCTAATCTATATGCAAAGATATAGAAAAGCAAAGAGATTCATCTTATATGACAAAACTCGACTAATATCCCAAATTGATTGTCACTCTGCCAGCACTGTTAAGAATGTCTAATTAAACAAAAGAAAATAAAGGGTGTTATTGTGTCAAAACATTACCTGAACCATACCAAACCACCCCCACCACTAAAATAGAAAAAAGAAAAAAGAAAAGGTCTCAAAATAAATTTATAACTAGCAACAGAAAAATTAGAAGAAAAAACTTCGGAATGAAAATATGAAATGAAACATATTCTAGCATCAAATAAGTAAAACTGAAGAACAAATAAAATACCTCGAGTGACACATCCTTGAATGACAAAATTTCCTTTGCCTCATCCTCAGAAAGCTGCAAAAGCACAAACTGATAAGCGTGATGAAAAGAAAGACAAGTCCCCAATCAAATCTCCAAAAGGACAAAAAAAATTACCTTATCCCAAAAGGCTCCCAACAGATCCCTATTTTTGGAAGAGTCCTAGAAGATGTAAAAGAAAACTTTCATAAATAAATGATATAAAAGTATGCAAAACAAGAAGAAATGTTTTAGATAAAGAAGCAACTAGTACCAATGCATATCAAGTTTGATGAAACTAGAGCATCCATTAACCAGATTTTCAAGTTTCAAAAATCCCAAAATAAAATAAAACGAACAAACAATTCCACAAACAAAGATACTAATACATTGCAAGAAAGGAGGGAAACCTTGTCATGCTTTTTCAATCGATGGTGCACACGTATGTGTCTTCTATAGTTAATGGATGAACAGAACTCTCGGGAACACTTTTCACACTTTTGCATCTGCACCTTCAAAGGAGTGAGCAAAGGCCAACCTGGGAGATCTGGGAGAAGGAGAAGCAACAGAATCAAATGCACGGGTTCAACACTGATTAATTCAAAATCATAACCATGACCCAAGATGTCTACCAATTATCCATGACATACATTTTTGAGTCACCACTGGCCTTAGCAAAGGCATAAACAGCCTCAGCAATTCTGAGTCACATCATCTGTTCAGAGGCACAGTTATTGTTTCTTTTACAAAAAGACCACCAATTATAAGCTATTGACAGGATTCCCTAATCCCACCAACCCCAGATGCATATGTACAGACCCTTTCCAAATAATGTCCATTCATTGCTATGAGATGAATAATTAAGAATCATTGCAAATTAGCAAGTACCTTGCTGATCTAGAGCATGGAGTAATTGGATCCATTGTACTGGGCTATCGCTAGCCCTTGAGAATGAAAGAAAGGGCTCTTTTCCAATTGCTTGCCTGATAAAACTATCTAGGGAATCATTTCCCTCCTCTGTTTTCATCACATTTGTATTGCTTGTGGCCTTGAGTTTTGCAACTGGCATTTATGCACACAGAAAAGGCAAACCTAGCGACTCACTGAAAGCCACTGTATAAAAAAAAATCTATATTAGAACACTGCAAACAAGAACTAGACGAATGTACTAAGAAAAATGTAATTCTAAAGAGTCTCTTTGGCATCACAATTACAGATCTAAAGTATAGTCAGAAGACAGCATCTTCCAGTGAAGAACTGGCGACATAAGTGACATAGCCTCTCTAAACTTCCAGGAAAAACACACAGACACTCTCTCTCTCTCTCTCTCTCTCTGTGACTGTGTATGTGTATTTTGGCATCTGTGTTGAAAGTGATAGGGAGCGAAAAATACTCAATTATAGGTCTCACACAGAACATTGAAAGGACTAAGGAGGATTAATATAAAACATAATCTAATTTGTAACATATTAAATACATGAACAATAGTCAACCTACCTCCTAAGACACCCTAAATACCACCAAACTTCCATAGTTAGCCCATGTAACTAAAAAATACATAATAAGTCATCAATGTTAAAATTTCACTAAGCTTTTTAATTTAGCATGCCTCTTCTTTTATGGGGCCAAACTCCATATTTTGAAGTAATTTGGACTAATATAAAAGATTCTTTTTTCGCAGAATATATCTGAAGATAACAAGTCACTGTACCTACAAATGGTAGGACCAATTCATAGGGCAAATCCATATCCAAATATGGATCCTACAAAGAAAGCTTGTGTGAGCATGGAATCAAAGGCATCCCCTTACCTACATTACTATATATTACAGAATTAATAAGTTCAGTGGTATCTACTCATATAATTATCTAAGCCCGACGTTTAGAGAACCAAATGAACAAGGTGTGGAATTGGCTACATCAAAATGGTTAGCATCGGTCATCAAAAATACGCAAGGGCAACCAATTATACAGATAGAAACAAGGTATGAAACAATAATTTCAAGATAATAACAAAATTGACAATAAAAACAGATAAAGATCAAATCTTCAAAACCACTACAACGTCCAGCATTGTCAAATTCCAAAACATGTGATAAAAGAAAAAAAAAAATCTTAAAGAAATGTACTAAGCAAGCAAAATTCGAAATATTACACATCAGATCACAATGAATAGAGTAGCACATACTACATTTGATTGTGCAGTAGAATACTAAAATTCGAAATTTTAAATTTCCAACAACCAGAACCTCACAAAAAATATATATATAAATAAGAATTATGAGATAATTTACAGAGCCTAAGCGACTATTCACCTAAATGACGATGAATTTCACAATTCTAGAAATAATATATTAAATAAATAATTCAAAACTCTCTTGTGCACCTAGTTTGGGCTGCTGGAAAACAGAACCGAGAAACACGTAGAAAAATCAATTAAAAAAAAGCAGTAAAAAGAAAGCATAAAAGAAACCGAGCTCCGTAGCGTTTGCGGTACGTGATCTGTGATTGATAGATGATAGATACATGATAAGGAACATGAAAATACAGAGCTTTAGATGGCCAAGAAAATGAGTGGAGTGATCGGGTAACGTACCAGTGGGGAGCGGAAAAAGAGATCGTCACGGAGGCAGATAAAATCTCCGGCGATCGGAGGGATTTGGAGTTGCCGGAGGAGGAAATTAGTGAGTGTTTGGAGGAAGAGAAAATCGCAGAGAAATTTCGAGAAAGTTGATCGGTCGAGAACTAGGAAAAGAGAAGGTAAAAATGACAAACAAAAGAGCTTTTCGAGGAAGCTAATTGTAAGAGAAAATATATCATGTTAAAAAGCAACCCTCTTTATGTAGTGTAGAAAACAATATTTTTTTTTTTTGAAAAAAAAAATTAATACATGACAGTGACGTGGTGGAAGAAACTTGCGCGCAGTTTTGGACATCTTTAATCACGTGCCTGAGCACATTAGGCCCATCTTCCTTAGATATCCAATAAGTCCATTGGGCCTCAGATTGCAAAGTCAAACGAAAAGTTAGATTACTTCTCATGTTAAGAAACAGAAGCAAAACTTTTTTCTATCCATGAGAAACTTTATTAAATGAAGTGTATACCTTAATTCCAATATTATATGTGTAAATCCTTTTATTTCACTTGATTTAAGAATTAATCATCTTATTATACTTTTGGACTAGTAGTCGAATGATAGTTTACTTCATCATACTAGAGCTGAGAAATTCATACTCTGAGTCTGATAAGAATTTTTTCATGTATCAAAACAAAATCTGGTTAAAAGCCATATTTTGTCTTGAAACATCAAATTCTAGTTTACATTACCACGGATAAGAGTAAAAGGCCAATTACTTTTGCTTCTGTAAAAGAGAAACTTCTACCCTTTTCTAACCTTCAAATTTTGCTTCACGCATGGCATAAACTTTGTATCAAATGTAATATTTTTCCAGAAAAAGAAATCACAGTAAGCAGATGTGCATCTAAGTTCCACTTTAAATCTCTTTTTCTGTGCATAACAGCATGCTTTTGCTCTATACATCATGATCATAGTATATGTTAAATTTTAATTGCTATCAGGGTATGCAGTGGTTAAACGTCAAATGTATCAGCAAGCATATACATCTCATATGAAAAATTTTCATCAATGTTGCCGCCACTCTTGAATTGCCTGATGAAGAGCATGATTAGGGAGGAGGTTACAGTGTTCAAGTTTAAGATTTGTAAATGGGAAGTGTTGTGACCCCTTTTCATCCATCCTCTAATAGCCTCAGCATTATATGTGAAACCATCTGCCGCTATTTGTGGATCTTTCATGACTACCTACAAATGCAAATGTAGTAGCCATGATCATAAGAAACATACAAATAATAATAAAACGAAGTTCTATTTGCCTGCCCATGAGTAGGCTATTTTTCAACTTAGAAGTAGTGATATTGCACCACACAGACAGGCCTGCATTTTCAGACTTCAGAATACCTAATTTACAGTCAAGGAATACAATATATTCTTGAAAATAATTCAAAATTCGTCCCCCTTAACACCTTTTTTCTTCTTTTACTAACACGAGACTGCACTACAACAAAAAGGCACTAGGTTGAATGTAAAAAATTAGAATGTGAGAGCACTTCGTTAGATGCTGCTTTCTATTTTGAAAGCATACTTCATGGCTATTCATTGGAAACCAGAGGAACAGAAGAGTAATTGAAACCACCGCCAATTAATGGTTATCTCCTTTAGTAAGGTTAAGCAAGTTCAACATAAAACATGTCAAGTATGCTTCAGATTATTACCTGAAAAATGGAACAAACAAAATGGGAATGGAATCCGGTGTAGCTCCTTGGAACCAAAGCACGATATTGAATCAATACATGAGGCCCTCATTGGTTCCAACTTTAATTCATTTGTTATGAACGTACAGAAACACCAACTACTCTGACTGGAAATTCCACAATTAAAACTTGATAGACCACGAACTGTAAGAAGAATATATGGGATTGATCCAAGACAACGGTCCTTGAGCTCTGCATGTCTTCCCTGCCGTTATAAGCAAATTAATTAAGCAAAAGAAATATTTTACAATGTTAAACTTACATTGAGTAGATGAGACAACCCTTGCAAGCAAACCAGATGTGACAGGAAATAGGTGCGTGTTGGCATACAAATATTGCTTTCCCGGACTTCAGCCCTGCCAGTTTCCTGCAATGACAACACTCTTTATTAAGAATGGGACTTGTGAGAACTCCAGATCAGCTACACTACATGGAGCTGCACCATGTAAGGCACCTATCAAAATGTCTTAACAGTAATGCAGCATCATACCAAACAACGCAATTTGGTTAAATATTCGTACTTTGAATAGTATCTATTAGCTGATACACCCATCACAAGCCATCTAATGTGATGTTGAGCAATCTCCATCATCCCCTCCTCAGTATTCTCCATCTCAGTCCATACTTTATCTGCTTGTACCTACGGAAATAAACAAGTATATGAGCTGAAATATTGGAATGCCGAATCTATTCGCATAAACTCAGATTCCATAATAATAACTTAGAGCTTTGGATTGATAATTATCTTTAGATACAGCAATTGCTGATTGGGATTTCTTTCTTTTCTTGTTGAGAGTTCAACTGTAAAAACTAAAAGAAACAATTTTGTTTCTAAGAATCAAATTGAATCTCATAACTGATTCATACCCTTCGTAATGACTAAAACTAATACCCCTTCTTGGGCAAGCATGAAACAGTACTGATTTAGAATATCGTGCATCTTTTTCTTTTCAAACTCTTCCATTGCCTTAATCATGTCTTGTTTGGGTCTACTCGCAGGAAGCTTTCCGTCAGCTGTGTAGTATACAGCCAATTAAAGCAATTAACTGGAAATTAGAATAGTAACTGAAGTGAAACTAGTTACTTAATAATAAAATTAACATAAGCATTTGTTTCCTTCAAAAACAAAATTGATTAATTATCTGTGATTCGATTTAATTCAATACCAGATGATCAGGAGAAGAACAGGAAAGGAAATTTCTCATTAATCAGTTGTTAGTTCTAATAAAATAAAAGCTAGCAATCTGTAGACTTCAAAAACAATAATCAAGCTTAAATAATTAATTCAATACTGATAAATATCCAATTTTCCTTTTATTTACTTGAATTTCTCAGCGACCTACCACGGTTTGAATAGACAAGTGATAAAATTGAAAGTGGATTGAAGAAAGCTCGCTTGATGAAACAGCATTCGCTGGCTGGTGAATATGAAGCGCACAGATATTCTTCCCTGCAAAGCCCAAAACAGCGTCGTTTACTCTTCTCTACATTCTTCCCCACCGCAACAAATATTGTATCTTCCACATCACATTCTCTCTGTTCCAAAATCTCATGAACACTCCCTATAATTATTTTTTATGTGATTAAGTACCAAATCGTCTTGAATTGGGAACTGCAAAATGGGTTAATTTCCATTTGTGAGTAACCGAGTCGTAACTCGGACAAAAAAGGATTGCTTTTTGGGATTGCGGGTTTGGTGCTTACTAGGAATAGTTCGCCTACTTTTTCCGGGGTCCATGTATTAAATTGAGAAGCAATTGAAAAAAAGACAAGTGCAAATAATGTCAAATGGCTCTGAATTCTATGTTTCCATTAAATTAGAACGGAAAATACTTGCACGGATATATAAATACAAAGAGTAAAAAAAAAAAAAAGAATGTATTTTTATTTAGAAAAAAGAAAAAGAAAAAGAAAAAAAAAATATGATATACTTATTAATTAAGTGTATAAAATAAATTTATATACCCAATTTATATAAAAATTTTCTATATTAAAACTTCTAAAAGAATTTAATTATAAAAAAGTAACACCCTTAATTAAATTTTTAAAATCATCAATTTCAATTTTAATTTTAAAAAATTATGTGAATTTGAATCAAAATTTTAAAACGTAATTTCATACTGATTCAATAATTGTCATTTTTAAGATAATTTCAGTATTACTTTGACTTCTATATAATTTTAATAGTTTTTCCAAAACAAAACAATAAAAAATTAATGTATAAATTAAAAATTTTAGGAAAATTAGTTATAAAATTATTGACAAAACTTAATAAATATTTAGTTTAACCCATATTTTAATAAAAATTAATTTATATTTTGATAAAAATAAAAATAAATAAATAAGAGTGTATGATATAATATATTTGAATTTTTTTTAGAGAAAAATCAACATGAAATTTATTTATAAATTAATTTTATTAATAAATATAATAATTATATATTAAATATATGATTTATTTATCATATTAATTAATTTTAGTTAAGTTTAAATTATATTAATTTTATAGCACTGAGAAAATTTATGAAAAAATTATTATTAATTATTAAAAAGTTTAACTTTTCGATTTGAATTAAATTGAAATCATGATTTTAATCTGATTAAATAATTATTGAAATCAACTGAATTTTATAGTCACAACTTAAATTCGATTTAATATCAAATTTAATTTTAATTTTATTCAATTCAATTTTAATTTTATACAGTTTAATTTTAGTCTAATTTCTATTTTAAACTGCACCATGTTTATTCTTATTACAAGCTACTAAACATCAAATTATTCAATATGGACTGGCCTGAACCTACCATCTAATTTAAATTTTTGGATGAAAATCAAATCGATTGAATTAATTAAACTAAATTAAATTAAATTAAAATCGATGATTTCATAATTTATTTAATTTGAAAAATAAAGTAAATCGAAAATTCAGTTTGATTTATAATTTGAGTATTTTTTCTTTGATTTTAAATCGAACCAAACTAAAGTTTTTATATATATATATATATATATATATATATATATATATATATATATATATATATTGTTTTTTACTTTTATTATAATTAAATATATTTAATTTTATTTTATATACAAACACATTTTTTAAAACCTAATATTAATTTAATTTTTTTTAAAAAAATATCCATAAAAATTAATTAAAGATAAATAAAAAGAGTAATTCTGAAGAAAAATACAAGTTTTTGGTGTATTAATTAATGAAATATATAAGTTTTGGGTTGTATAATATTGAACTATTTTTAAAAAATTTTTATTATTGATATTTTATTAATATTTTTTTTTAAATTTATAATAAAATAATGATTATTTAAAAAAAAATATTTGATTTGAAATCAATAAATTAAAGGTATTTAAATTAAATTAAATTAAAATGAAATTTATAATTTAACTATAATGATAATATATTTTGATTTAAAAAATTTTAACTAAAAATATTAACTTGATTCGATAATAATCAGAATTAAATCCAACCCATGCCATCCCACCAAATTCCCACTTTGAATTTCACATGCACAAGGCTAACTGTCTTGAGAAAATAATAAAATGGTGCCCGCCAAAATTCACCTGATCTTCTTTCCCTCTACTCCCTTTGACTGGTAGGTTTTACACGTTTCTCTTCAATCGTCTGCGAATGTCCCCAATCATTCTATACTCTGTGGACCATGGAAACCACTACCACCTCCGAGAACCACCAGCAACCGCAAATCGACGGCCTTGGTTCGCCGACTCTTCAAACACCTAATCTTAATGATCTCCTCGCCGAACTCCAGTTACTCCGCCAATCCTGTGAGAGTCTTCAGTCGAAATCCTCCGTTATGGAGGAAAATCTACTCTTTGTCCAGAAGGAGAGAGACGAGGCACTCCACCACAACACCAATCTCAAAATAGTTATCTCTGAAATTTCTCACGAAAGAGACTCTTTCCAAGAACACATTCGTGAATTTGAGTTGTCTTTCAAGGAAAGAGAAGATGAGCTTGTTAGAAGGATTGATGAGGAGTTTTCGAGAAAAGAAGAACTTGAAAAAGAAATTGAATTTGCCAGGGAGAGAATTGAAAAATTGGAATCTGAGATGGAAGCCGCGGAAGGGAAAATTGGGTTTTTGTTGAAGACTTTAGATTTTCTTCGGCCAGTGAAGGATTATTTGGTGGAAATAATAGAGGGTTTAGATAATGAAAAAGTGATTGAGAAAGTAAATAATGATGAGATCAGTGTAGAATTAGAACTAGACCATGAATCAAAGGCAATTTGGGAAGAATTCACGCCAATTACAAGGCTAACCAATGAGGCAAAATTAAAGGTGGATGAGTTTAAAGAGATGAAGAAGAATGAGAAAAAGGAATTGGAGAACAGTGTAGTGAGTTTGACAGAGGAGAATCGTGATATCAATAGTTTGTTAAGGGTTGCTTTGTTGGAGAAGGAGGCAGTTGAGAAGAGTCTGAATAAGTTGAAAGGTAACACTGAACAAAAAAGGGTGGCTTTATTGCAGATTGCAGAACGGGGTTTGCAGAGAGTTGGGTTTGGATTCATGATGGGAAGCGGAAGTACTGAGCAATCAGTGGAGAGTTCAGGAGCGACCACTACAGTCACTCCTGCTAGTACTACTGCCAGTACTAAATCGGATAGCAGTGAATGTGAAGAAGAGGTTGTTAGTCTGGTATGTATGATTTTACCTTCATCAAGACTAAATTTTTTGGATTATATTATGCTTGTTTCTCTGTTTTCCCTCTTTTACAAAGATGTCTGCATTTTTGTTGATAAATTTCAAATTCAATTGCAATATGCAAGCTTTAAATGGTTATTCTAAAAAGCCTACCAAAATTTGGAAATGGTTCCTTAGATTCCACATGTAAACATTGGAATGAGGATTGTTGTGGATCACACAATACATAGAATCTAAAACTAAAAGAAGAAACATTTGATTGGTGGAAAGTGATGCAATAAATATAAGGTAGTATGTTTAGTTATTTATCATGAGAAATGCTATGCATATTATGCTGCAAAGACACCATAATTCTATTTGTCATTCCTGAAAATTCTCTTTAAAAGAGGCACTGCACCATTAAAACTTTCTCACTGAACTAAATCACAACAGAGAAGAGAATGTTCTCGAACACCTAAATAAATAGCCCTTGTTCTTTGTCGTTTATTTCAGAAATCTATTCTTAAGATGCCTTCTAAGTAGATTCTCAAATGATTTAGATTGGAGAAAAATCTGTATAGAGAGATGAGAAGTAAAAGTCCTTGTATTTTAAGGCAATACTATAGGTGAACTATGCTGAAACACATGTTTTCTGCACCTCGCTCATATTTTTCTAAAGCATTAACTGTAATAGAGCTCATTTAATATGGTCAGTTCCTAACAGAGGCATTTAGTTTTTGCTTCATATCTGGTCACTGCAAATTCTTATGGTGTGTAATATGTAATGACTAATGAAACCATTGAGAGCTTTTAATGAAGTTCTGGGCAGAGGAATGAACTTTTCCTGGATAACTGTGTCTGCATTACAGTTAAGACTTGGACACGAGGCAGAATCCTGTGTTTTCTCTGGGAAAATGAGTTGAGAAAATGTTCTTCCTCCATGTGTTTTTTTTTATTTATCTGATATCCTTGGTTATCCTTATTAGGCCTCTACTGTGGAGAGAATAATGAAGAATTTACGGCTTGAAATCACCCAACTGAGGAGATCTTTGGAAGAGTCTAGGTAATTTATCAATGAACTGCAATGCCTGTGTACCTGCTTTGCATAAAAATCAACTACCAACTGCACTACAATTCTTATGTGGGATTGTATGTGAAAGACAAAAGTTTGACTTGATCAATTTCCATGGCTGTTGTGAATGAAAATGATCCAGATTTAAGAAAGGGGGAATCATGGGAATGTATATTTCTTCATGCATTAGGCCCCCTGTGAATAAAATGTTTTGTGTACTTTGTTGTGATTATTAATTGTTGTATTGATGCCAGGTCAGATACTGAGCGACTGCAGAGTCTAACAGAGAAACAAGCTCAACAAATTGCAGAAAACACACTGTACATAAAAGAGTTGGAAGAGAGGGAGAGGGTGTTAGTTCAAAATGTAATTTCTGTTTTATGGAAAAATGAAATGCTCTTGTGCATTACTGAATCAACTTCGTTTCCTAATTCCTTGCTGACTTCATTCTTCTATTGTATAATCAAAAGGCAGAGGAACTCCTAATGGAAATAAAAGAAACTGAGGAAGAGGTTGCTAGATGGAGGGAAGCCTGTGAGCTGGAAGTAGAAGCTGGGAAAAATGAGATTGAAGAACGTGACAAACTGGTACTTTTTTATTTCTGTGCTTAGCATAACTTTTCTCGATATAATGTTGGTTTTTCTATTGTTAGCAAGCGCCTCGCTCTAAGCCCCTTTTTTTTCTAGGCTTATCATGCTTTTATGAAGTTTTCTACGTTGTGTCTTTGTCTACAGTAGACAATGGAATTGTTTCCTTGGTTGTATGCCATACTGTAGGTAACTTGTTAACTGTAGTTATCTTGGGGAATGTAAACAGCAACATATATGCCCACTCAGTGAGGACTTTCTGTTTCCCTATTGAGAAAGTTGAATAATATGAACCTGGCTGTATATCAAATCTCAGTTGCAGCAAAATCTCTCCCTACAGATGATGCCCCAACTCTGAAACTGTTATTTTGTCACCACCATGATCTTCTCCATCAATTTATTTATTTGAAAAAAAAAGGGCCTTAGTTGAAATCACTTGGGTTATTATAAATTTACTTCACTGACACCATTGATTAGATAAAAGTTTTCCGCAGTTAACAGTAGCGTGCTATAGCTTTTGAGGAACTTTGTTTGTTCTGTGCTGCTCATGCACCATTTCGGAATTTGTCCTATCTATATGCCAAAAGCAGTTGGAGAACTCATGTTCTCTCTATCTTTCCTACTTATCCTAAACTCCAAATACAAAATTATTGCTGTTTGGTTAGGTTGTCATCCTGAAGCAGGAGCTGGAGAGAACGAAGGCTGCTCTAGAGATATCAAATGGCAAGTTAAAACTGAAAGAAGAACTTGCAACTGCTGCAATGGCTGCCCAAGCAGCAGCAGAGAAGTCTCTGCAGCTGGCTGACAGCAGGGCTGCGGGACTCCATCAGCGTATTGAGGAGCTAAGGAGACAACTAGAAGAAACAGAGAGCAGGGAGCATAGCCGCCGAAAAGTGAGACATATTTGTTGGCCATGGCGAATTCTCAAACAGAATTCAGTTAATAATGCTAATGAAAGAGTTCAGAATGTGAAACGGATGCTACCAGAAATGCAATCCTTGCTTAATTAGAGTCTCTAAAATATTCTTTTGAGCTTTTGTATATGAATTCCCCATTTCATATGGGGCTGTTGATACTTTGTAACATATTTTTCATTCCTTTTGTAGTCTGATACTTTCTTTTATTGTTTATTTCTCCATAGCAAAATTCTATATTTGATATACTTTCTTTCATTGTTTATTTCTTCATAGCAAAATTCTATATTTGATTTACTGCAGAGCAACTAATTTAACGTGCACAACAAATTGGGAATGTCGCTTCCCTTCCTTCCTTTTGGAAGAAGCACACCAACTGAAGTTTCTAATATTTCATAATAAAGCAACAGTTTTACCATCTTAGAAATTTTCATTAACTTATAATTAGTAATATTAATTTTTTCTTTTTTGAGCATTAGAAAGGAAAATTTAATATGTGATTCAAACTCTCACGTTCATATATAGAGAATGTTGAATGATTAAATTTAGACACTTCAAATTTTCCTATTGACTTCATGTTCTATAGTGAACTAAATACAATTATTTCATTTACTCGTAAAAAAAAAAATAAAAAAAGTTGGACGGACTTCCTCTACTATGGATTAAAGAGGGTCAATATGAAAGAACTTAATTTTTATAAAAGAAATAAACAAAAGGCTTATAATAACTGGTCGTTGTAGTATAGTGGTAAGTATTCCCGCCTGTCACGCGGGTGACCCGGGTTCGATCCCCGGCAACGGCGACGATATTATATTTTATTATTAATTTTTTTTATTCCATATTTTATCTATTTTTTTATTTTATTCTATCTTTTATGTTAGCAATGCTACCGTCACTATACATTTGAAGGTCGAGTCAAAATCTCGCCACGCGAAATAGGGGATCACTGGACGACGGCGGAGGCGCTAACAAAAACGCCTCCAATTGTTTTCTCCGGTTTTATGTTCCAGGGGAGCCTTCAGAGGCTGGGATTCGAAGAAAGCGGGGGAAGTAGGGGCTCGGAAAAAAAAATTTGTCGGCATGTGACGTAGAGTCTCTAAGAAATGCTTGGAGGAGAACAAGAGAGATTACGTGAAATATCAATCGAAGATTGAGGCTTTTAAGTCTTCCTGTTCCCTCAGGAAACCTACTACTACCCTGCAATCTTCAACAAATCTCTAATCTTTGGTTTCAATTCTACTCACGGTCAGGGGTCACTGATATTTCTTTTTCTTTACTTTTTCATTTTATATTTTAGCATATTATCCACCTGGATATGAATAGCATTATCATTAGAGAGGGGGGCATACAATGATACGAACTCAATGAGATCATTTCCCAGTATGTTGGTCAGTACTGGAGTCGGGAGAGCATTACTGATATAGATCTGCTTGACTTTTTACATCAGAACATTCCTTATTTAAACAATCCTATCAATCCTATCTTCTTCTAACTGCCACAGTTCTATCTTCTAAAGATAAAGAAATTCATTTTGCTCTGAATATATATAGAAAATATCTTTGCAAGTCTGCCCTTCAACATGCATTACAGCTCTTTCTACAAGTCCCATAGTAATCAGGAGAACACGTCATAAACACTGGGTTCCTTTGGCATTCCCCAGTAGCAGCCCACTCGGGACAGTTTCTATCCTCATCGGTGCATTCGATACCATCTGATTCAGACGAGGCCTTTCCCCCACAAGCGTCTCTCACGAGGAAGAATTTGGTGGCACACCACATTTCACCCTCGAGGACTGGGCAGCGAGCATGGACACTACTTGTGTCAGGAGATGCATTAAGGTGCACATTGAAAAAAAGAACGGCGTTCCCTTCAATGGGGCTTAGAATGTTGATACTCAGTGTACAGTCAGACCAAATTTTGCCCTTTAGCTGCCACAGTTTGAACATTGATTAACGCAAGGATTTAAAACCCATATATTGAAGGAGTTGAAAAGATTTCTTACTGACCTCGGGTTTGGGGAAGAGAATGTTGCCACCTTGGCTGACATTGAGAGATATAAAACTAGAGTTGCCATCAAAAGCTCATTCGCAGTCATTGTTTTTTTACCAAAATAATCAAAATTCTGTTTGAACTCTTCAACCCCATAATGCATAACTTTTAGGGGCTTGCCATTCTCTTAAGTACAATTAGAGATAGAAAACGCAGAATCAGATAGGCAATGCTGATAACAAAAATAACAGTATTTTACAAAGACAAGCTGGACGAGTGATGATACCTTTGGGAAGGAAAGTCCATGCTGAAATTCTCTCTTCAATCATTCCAAGTAGAATATCCTAAAAAGCACAAAGCTAGAATTGAAACTAGGAAAGTCACATAAATCTTGATGCAGAATGCAAATGAAACACATCAAATCTCTGCCTGCCACAGTAATTAAAAGTGAACCTTCGGCATGAATGCTAGACAGTTTTCAGTGGTTATAACTTCACAACACTGAAGCCAGGCTACAATATTGAAAGTTCAATGAAGTGCAAAAGTCGTATAAGAATATGCAACAAAATTGAAGTTTAAACTTGTTGACAAATTGACATATTAATCATTTCAATATTACATATTCAGAAAACTATTCCTAAACTATTCATGTGATGTTGTGACTTGGAAACAGAACTTTGAAAAGAGAGTTACTCTTGTATATTGATTTGTAGCACACGCAACTAAGTAATAGAGAGCTATACTACACATAATGATCGCAATGCAAGAATCTTAGTTATGCCAAGTGCACAAGGTATGCCAAAACAAAGCAAATGCATAAACTTGCATCCATTTTTAAAAGAGATTCTGAGCTTGCAAGTAGCCCCTTCTCCACAATTTTTGTTGAATCATGGCCATTTTCCCCAAATGTTTTTGTACCTTGTGCCTAAACCCAAAATAAGTATTTTGAATAATTCTAGACATAATAAAGAGATCCATCATTCACCAAAATCTCTCATTTTGAGGATTTTTTGAAATTCCATATAGGAGGTAAAATTTTAAGAAATTTCTCATTCTAATGAATGAAAGATTTTGTAAATTATCTTTTTATTACAAAAATGCCATTAAAATCGATAAATTTTATTTTTATCCCAACAAGTATAAGTCCATAGAATAAAAAATCTAAATTTTTAATTTTATAAATTTTGACAAATTTCATGAATTTCAAAATTTTCAATCCAAACGTAACCTATAGTAATAGTAACAAGAGAAAGAGGTACCAAAGAAATAAGATGATCACATTCCTTATCCATCAAAAACCCTTCATACAGGAATACCCTAAAGCATGAAAAAAAAATTCACGAATAGGCCATTAGTTAATTGAGAGGAAAACTGTATGATTCAAAATTGATATTCAGCCAAAAATATCAATTTAGTAAACTTTAAGCAATAATAGAAGTAATTTGTGATTGCCCAAGGAAATTGAGCACATTTAGAATAATGATTACAGGTGTCATCCAGCATGATATACAAAGATGAAACTTAATAACAAGTTAATTCACGTACCTGACCTTGGTCGCCAAGAAAGTTGGACAACTTGCAATGGATTAATTCTGTTGGTTCTAATCGAGCTTCCCAATTGTATGATAGTTTCGTGGTTGAGCTCCTTATCTCTCAATTCCTTCCGGCTAAGCAGAAGACGGCAAAGGAAAATGCTCATGATACAAGACAAATTGTTCTTTAAATAAAGAAAAAATAAATAGCAGAAGAAGAAGATATCGAGAACCATATTTCCTTGGTGTTATACATATCTCGCAATTATGAAAAAAGATCATAATCCATAGAACAGAATCGAAGAAAGATAATAAAAACCCGCTGTAATGGCTAATAACATCCTCACACAACAGAAAAAGACAGACATGCATCACTCAACAAGAAAAGGATATGCAGTTCTACATTCCAACATTGTATAGGATAAATATCCGTGAAATGCATAGTCCATAAACACATCAACGGCGTTCAATGTTTAAACAAAAACCCGGATCAAGATGAACGCAAAATTTGAATATGCTACAATACGTACATCAAAAACACAAAACAGAAATAAAATTTGAGAATTAAATTACAACTGTGAAAGTTATGAATAAAACCTAAAATCTAAGTTGCCAATAATTGGAATTTGAGATGCTTCACATGGCATGGTACTTGAAAACTGAGAAAGATGGGTTTCTTTACCTATCTGCAAAACAGTTGGAGAAAGGACCTGCAAGTGTGAGCGCCGCAATAACAAGAACATAAACAGGGCCAGCCATTAATGAGTGAGAAAAAAAGATATTAAGAGATCTTAAATTGAGAAATCGGAGATGACATTGAAAAATGTTTTCCCAGAATCGATGCGCTAATTTTGAATATGGTTACTATTTCACATCATCGAGTTCAATTCTGTTGGATTGGAATTAATGTACTACGGGCCCAAGCTTCCTTCCAAACACTCTTTTCAGCCCTTCTATTTTAGTGCACAGCTGACCCAATGGCTTGTTATTTAAATTACAGGAATTATCTTCTTAATTAACAATAATCTCCCACTTAAAATCATAATGAGCAAACAGCTGACAAGTTTATGAAAATAATTTTTTTTTTTTATTTAGATATGTATATACTGCGTTTAAATTTTTTTACTTGAGAGTAAATAAGAACTCGTCTCTATACTACTAAAAAAACTTTTATTTTAGAATTATTAATAATTTGATTAGTATACTATTCTGATTCTGATTCTGATTCTAATAAGATATTCAGAAAAGATGAATCTAATTAGAAAAATAAAAATCATTCAAATCTTTAGTTATATAAACAATAACACACTGAGATAGAAAATTTTTTCAAAAAATTAATACTAGCATTGTAATTATCTTAATGCACTAAAAAAACCCATTGCAATTATCTTTTATTAAACTGAACAAGATATTAAATTTTAGCAGCTTAATTGAATGACTATGAAAGAAAATTATGTATATAACTCATAAGATATAATAAAAACCAAAGTTTCATAACAGTAAAAACCTATGGTATAATTAAATCATGACATGACCTTTAAAGGTTTTGATGTTGCTAGAAATTAAAGCTTATTGATGATTTTCTTCCTACAGGGCAGAGGTAGTATGGAAAGACGTGAAAAGGGCAATGACGTTTAAGCATTGTCAAAGTTGCGAAGTCGTAACATTTTCATCGGTCTATAGCTACGAGGTTTGATACGCAAGTTGAAATTTTCATACTTACCATTTCTCAGTTCATCTTGTATCATTTTACCCTTTGCACCCCCAGCAGTAATCTTTTCATTAACTAATGCACAAAACAATCAATCAAAATATGAATTATAGTACAAATGAATCAAGGAATGGCTCTTGCCGCAAGTTTCTCTCTCTTTTCACACTATGATCATACTACTACATCATCCATCATCCCCATGCGATTTTCTAAGCACCATATGACCTGATTCATCCTTCTCAAAAAGGCGTTCGATCAATTCATCCCAGTTCTCTTTCGACTTGCTTTTCCCAGAACCAAATGAAGATTCCCCACTTGATCTGCGTGAGTCTTCTCCATAGAGTCCTTCCTCCTGCTCATCAAAAGTTCCATACTGAGAAGGTGAATAAGCGTGTGGCACAGCCAGTGTAGCAGCCCTCTGTATTGCAGCCTTGTGCTCCTCAGTATGCTCTCGGGCCAAAGTCTCTTGCCGCTCCATCCTCTGCTTTGCTGGGATCTCCATGATTTGATCTTTCTCTAGCATTAGCTGAGTTCAGGATAAGGGCATGTGAGGATTTATACAAAAAATCCAGAATGATAGAACCATACTTAAAACAGGCAAGAAACAATCCTGAACGATAGAACCATACTCTTTTTCTCCCAGGACATCCAAAAAAAAAAAATTCAATATTCATCGTGTTTCTTAATATTTAAAACAGGCAAGAATACAACAGTGAAATCAAGGAAAGAATTCCAACTGTCAAGAATTAAATGCATGAAAAGGTAAAAGAAAGTACTTTTAAAGTCCAGGTGACATTGCAGGTTAGTTCAAGAAAACTTCTGAGGTCTGTTGCACCATCCACTTGAAACAAATCAAGCAGACAATTCCACATCAGTATACTTGAAAGAACATGAACTCACTAAGACTTTGGCCATAGAAGCTAGAAATCAGCCATTATATTGAAATAATGCAATAAAATTCTTGTTTCAACACTGAAATGAGATTAAATGCTCAAATTGAGTTCAAGAGATCAGAGGAAAAGGTTTTGCAACTTGAAAAGAATTAATCCATGTTCATCAACTTGTATTGCCGAAATGTACAACAAACAATTTAATGAAAATGATGGACTATAGAAGTTCTCAGCACTCATTCCAGTCTCCAGATAACAAAAATAAGAAAAAAGACACACACACAAGCACATCCACCCGTGCATGCTTGTGCACATACCCACACACATGCCCAAAGTACTTGTAGTCCAGAAGCACACTAGAATTTATTTTGTTTCAGTGTAACCAAAGTTTGGCTACTCTTGGAGCAGTTAACAGACCACCAAACAATTGAAGACCCAAAAAAATAAATATTAAATGGTTGTTTGAACCAGCCAAAATACCAAAATTCTAAGGGACAGAAAACTTACATCCAGAGCCCTCTTGGCTTCTCTCTCTATCCAAATGATTGCATGGTCAGAAGTGGCGTTACAGGATAGAACTATATGCTCAAACCTACCATCTACTGGCACTGCTGTCCTCACAACTGGGGGAAATCTTCCCATTCTGCAAATAAAATTCATACATGGAACATCCATAAAATGGTAAAAACTCAAACATTTGCTCCAGCATAAACTGATCAGAATATCTATTGTATTGAATTGATTCTTCCTGCTTTATAGGACAGCCCATTAACACCAGGGACTACTACATGATTCTGTTACGATCCTAATTGGCCAAGGTATGGGATTTGGTGAATCCCACATTGAAAGTATGAGATTTCAATGTGGGGTTTATATGAACTTTGGGCTCTCCAATCCTTTGAGCTAACTTTTGGGGTGTGGTTCTCCCAAGGTTCATAACAATTGGTATCAGAGTAGGCATTCGTGCGCAAACAACCCGAGATTTGGAAAGGGGTACCCTACAGGCCAGATTAAAAATACTGGTAGCCTCGAGAAAAAATAATCCGAGTTTGGGCCAATGTCGATAGGAATACCCTACATAGAAGTATTCTATAGGCCAGATTAAAATTACTGGTAGTCTCGAGAAAAAAAATAATCCGAGTTCGGGCCAGTGTCGATAAGAGTATTCTATAGGCCAGATTAAAATTACTGGTAGTCTCGAGAAAAAATAATCCGAGTTCGGGCCAGTGTCGGTAGGAGTAAGAGCCGCCGAGGAGGTCGCGTGTTCAACCACGGGGTAATGTTACGATCCTAATTAGCCAAGGTATGGGACTTGGTGAATCCCACATTGAAAGTATGAGATTTCAATGTGGGGTTTATATGAATTTTAGACTCTCCAACCCTTTGAGCTAGCTTTTGAGGTGTGGTTCTCCCAAGATTCATAACAGATTCCTTATTTTTTTCCATATTTCTCTTCAATCATCAATATTCTCATCGCCAACTGCCAAACCACTCAGGCACACACAGTTATATTATTTCTCTAATATGAGAATATTACTAGGTCATATAAGTATAAAGTGTCAAGATAGATCTCTGATGTCTATGTCAATTATGTGCAATGTTTTGCAACTGCAGAAGTCAGAAAGCAAATGTGACCTCAACGGTAATAACTTGTAGTTATATGCACACTTAGTTAAGCAAATGTTTGATAGAATTTATGACCTTTTTTGCAATTGTACCTGCAAGGCTTTCTCTCAACAATATGATAGAGGCGACCAGGTGCATACAGCCTCCTTGGATCTTTGAGCAGATGCTCCTCAGATATACATGTATCCCGCATGCACCTTAGACATAGTAGGCATGGCAAACTGTGGAACAAAAAGAATACTCGCATAATCAATATGTTCAATTAACAGTGCAGATAAAGAGAAAATTAGCATAATTAATATGTTAAATTAACATAGCAAATATTTTCAGTTAAGATTCAGAAATTCAAAAAAAAAGAGGAAGTCCTCAGTCTTTGATATATCCGATAGTCAAGGCTGCCAACCAAATTCTTAGGTAAATAAAGCTCTTGGTTAACCAAGCTTCCCTTTATTTAATGGTTCACTTAATATTTATTCCTTTTGTGCCTCAAAAGTTCACTCAATAAACAAAATGGAGAGCATAGCAACTTGGATGGTGTGGTCACAGTCTAACCTTTTCAAAGGAGATTGCTCAAGTGCATATACACTCCTAAAAGTGCAATTGTGCAACATTTTTGGAATTGGAAACGCAAGTGCCCCACATCCCAATCCCAAACATGGCCCACAGTGTTTAATGACCTCATTAGCAACAAAAAAAACTGTAATCAAATGAAGTGATACGTACCAGAAAAGTGACTTGAAAATGTCTTCCAACGGTGTGGCTGTCCGTGGTAAGAAATCATCCTGCTCCAATGAAATATAATCAAATTTATCTAATTATTGACAAACAATTACGAATATTGAGATTAGCAGCATGATGAAATCATATACTATATAAAGCCTCATCACCATCAACGGACAATATTTACTACTAATGTTCACCAGACCCAGGAATCATCTACCATTCATTGTGTTGCACATATTGAAATGTTTGTATGTCAGGTACATCCAAACACAGCTCGTGATACAGCATACATCAAAGCCCTAGAGACGTAGACCATAAAATCTACTGGCATTCAGCAACTTCATTCGAAATTCTCTAGATAATACACCATGACAAAATAGGCAAGCATCTTTATGAACATAAATCCTCTCCAGACAGCAAAGTCGTGGACAAATAAAATTAAAAGCAGCATTCAAGAGCCTTGCCCCTCTATTTCAAATTTTTATTTATATATATGACTCTAAATTATGGGAGTATGGTAGTATCCAAAAGAAAAACATTTTAACAGAAACTGAAACAGAAAAATGTAGGGATAATGAACAAGTATGACCTAAGAATAAAAAGATAAAACAGGGAGAATCTTTTCAAGATAATTGCAATATCATTCAATACAAAAAGTAGAAGTACAGAAGAGGAAGAAAAGAATATATGTTGCTGGGGTCTCATAAGATGCATTTGTATTCAGATGATTCTTAGAAAAATAAAAAAATAAAAGATTAAAAAACTTGCCTGCAGCACAACAGAATTAATAACGTCTGCATATCTGACTGCCAAGTTAAGTGACATACATCTTGCTGGTGCAATAGCATAGCACCTGACCCTCTTTCTCTCGATGTTCCCCAATTTATCCCGGTTTAGCACTACCACCAATGTCAACATTGCAGCAACACCAGACCCTAGAGAATGTCCCACAAAAGTCAAAGTATAATTTGGATACTTCTTTAGCAGCTGGTTCAAAATCTCACACTCCGCATCCAAAACCCACCCAGCAGCCTTCAACAGCCCATTGTGGACATACCCACCATCAATTTTCCTTTTTCCCAGGCTATTATCCAAAAGCACTGCATAGTCACTCTCTTTTGCCAAATTAAGGCCCCTAATAGCAAGAACTATATCACAATGATCAAGATCTAGATACAATATATAGGGAGGGGCTCTTCCATGAGTATCCTCATAAGTTTTTCTGAGAATTACCAAATCTGGGTTTATTCCATACCCTCCAGGAGGTTCCCACAGGGGATGCCGAAGATCATCTTCATAACCAGCAAGAATATAGCGGCATAGGCGAGGGACAGGCTCAAATTCTTCAGCAGTTGCAAGGCCCCAAGTCTCACTGTCATGACCTGCAGTATGGAGACATCGTTTCCATGCCCAGCGGGCACATGCTAGACAGTAGACACACTCAAGGATAGGTAAGCCACATAAGATTGACATTGATGCCTAGAGCTTAACTATTCTAACATAAATCAATAGGCAAGAATTTGGCACATGAATGGCAAAGGATCCAAGGGGGAAAACTCAAGGATAATTCAAATGATTGTATCAACTTATAATGTGGGAATTAAACTGGATACTGAAAATAGAGGAATTCAATTGGATAGCAAAAATTTGCATAAGATTATAAGTAGTAGCAGCAGATATGATTTTGAAGTGCAAGGCAAGAACTGAAATGAGCCAGCAAATTAGTACATTAAAACAAACTCTAATATATTCAAGCTATAAATTGAGATCTCAACGAGGTAAAATAAACTGAGAAGCATAAAGACCAAGGCCACAAGAAGTCAATGGATAAGCAGCATATAACTATCTTGAAGAACAAAGGACACAAAAGAAGTTTCTTTCCAATGTGAAAATGGCAAACAATAACAGATTTCAAATAGAATAAGAAGCGAATTGCAGAAAACGATATACACCAGAAATAGGATGAAGATTACGTACAAAAAATAAATAATCTATAAAGAGTCAAGGCACCGCTAACCGGAGAAGAAACTCATACTTCGTAAACAGATAAGGGAGACAAAGAAAATTGTAACTTCAAGGCATAAACTGATCTGGGTCTCCGCTATTGATGATGAAAGGATTTAGATATTTAAGCTAAGACACAAGAAGACCCCCAAAAAAAAGACCATTTACTAGAATTCAATACTGACCCTGCAGAAAGAGGCAACTTCCATGGCAAACATTGATTTCATTATTTGGAAGCACATGCTTTCACAGTACACAGCCCAGTCCACCCAGCTCCATTATTGGGGAGAGAGAGAGAGAGTAGTATATGTAGAGATGATCTTGTTAATGCTAATTTAAAAGGGGATAACTATGAGACTATTTGACATTTGCGGTAGTTGCAGCTGTGACTGTGGAAGATGACAATATATATATTCTACTGGATTTCCATTTTCAAGAGAGATATTCAATTTTCTGTACTCATCATGATTGTTAGTTTGGCTTTGATTGGCAACAGATATTTGTAAACTTGTTTCATTTATAGCGTGGTTTCTAGATTTTTATTTTAATTTTTTATAATTTTATAGCGGTGTTTTCATTCATTTATTTGAAAGAACATATCATTTTTCTATAAAATTATAAATAATAATAATAATAATTATAAACTTCTTAATAAAATCTCATAAAAAATATACGAAAATTACATCATAATGATAAATGAGAGGACTCAAACGTTATACTCTAAAAAAAAAAAAATAGCTTCACCTTTTAAAAAGAGTCAGCAGATTATTATTATTATTATTAGATTTATTTTCTTATCGTATTTGAATATTTAAATTATTGAGCTTTTAAATGATTTCATAATAAATTTAGTAATTATATTATTTAATATTTGAGCATCGATAAGCTAAATTTATTAGAGTCATAATAACTTAATTTTTAAATTTTTATATTGATAAAATTAATTTTTTATTTACTTTAATTAAATTTTTTTTGTATAATATTAAAAAAATTTCATATACTATAATTATATTATTTCTTTTTATATAAATTAGTTACCATGTAATTATATATATCTTTCTCATTACTTATTATCATTTATTATTTCCTTATTTCTTTAAAATATTAGTTTATATATATTTAATTTATATATGACATTTTTTAAAAAAATAAAATAAAAATTCTTATAAAAATTTAACGATAATAAAAAATTATTTTTATGATATATTTATTTTGATTTATCAGTACAATTTTTTTTCCAAAATAAAGGTTAAGTACATAATAAGTATCCTATAAAAATAAATGAAAATAACATATTATAATATTAAATAATCTCTTAAGTGCAAAAAAAAATATATTAACACTTTGTAATTTTTTTTCTTACGTTATAAAATCTTAAATTTTTTTTCTTACTTATTTTTGCTTTTTATTAAATATTTTATATAAAAGTAAACTAAATTTTTATTTTTATTTTTTTTTATATTTAAGAATTTATGAATAATACTTCTCAAAACAAGTTTAAGTATAACATAATTTTTTTTTACTAATTAAAATTTTTTTATAGTATATATTTTTACTAAAAATTTATGAATTGAATTTTAAACAGTGACCTTATAAACAAATTTATGAATTAAATTTTTTTATAATATATATTTATAGTATTTAATTTATAATTATATTAAATCATCTATATTTTTATTTCATAGGCATCATTTCAAATAGTTACTTAGTTATTATGATAATTAAATATACTATGTGAAATAATAATTAAAATAAAATAATAAAAATAAAACAAAAATTATATATATATATATATATATTATCCTTTTTATTTTTTATTATTTTATTTATTTATATTTAAAATTTTTTCAAATAGTTTGTTTGATTATTTTGTATAAACATATATATTTTTTATTTTTTTAGAAAAAAGCTGACCTAAAATATGAGTTTGAAAAAAAAGATGAGGCGTGCTATTTGGTGTTAAACGACAGCGTTTTTTTAATGGGATTTTACGGATGTAACCCAATTGCCCTAATCTCTCTCCGTTTTCGTGTCTAAATTGTGCATATAAAAGGAATAACAAACCCAAAACCCTCCTTCCTACTTTTCGGCTCTGGTTTTCGGACCTCGCTACTGCTAATCGTCCAGAGGTAACCCTAAAATCTCTTTGGCCATGAAAATAGCTTCTCTGTTTGTTCATTGATTGAGAATATCTAATTAGACAAACGAAATCTAAGATTTGGAGTTACAGGCTGCTAAGATTTGTAGGAAATGAGATCTCACATGTAAGCAGTTTTATATTTGGTCCATTAGAGTGACACTTGCTTGATCTTCGTTTTTATTTTTTCATAAAAGATTAAAATCCCTACATCTGGAATTTGTTTCAGTGCAAGTGATTGGAATGTTTACTTCCTATGTAGTTCAAATGTGTCTTGTTCATGTATTATTTTTATTTGTTAACTGTACTGCTTATTTTTGTATTTGTTAAGATTCTAATTGGGATCGAGGCTTTTTGTTCTCGAGATGATTTATGAGGTTTGCAGTCTTTTGTTGAATATTCTGTTGTAGTGATAGAAAGTTTTTAGGTTTTAGTTTGTTTTGTGTAATTGAGTAAGAAACACTTCAAAAAGAAGTATTTGTGGTTGGTTTTCTGACTTTTTTCTAGAGTATCCTTTGCTTTTATTTTAGTTATTTGTAGAAGAATCTTAAATGTTGTCTTGGTTGAGTGCCTTGTTTAAAATGATAAATACTGCAGGGCCTTCCTTTTCTAGGTAATGGCTCCAAATACTGGCCTCTTCGTGGGATTGAACAAAGGGCACATAGTAACCAAGAAAGAATTAGCTCCACGTCCTGCTGATCGCAAGGGGGTAAATCAATTCTCAATAACCAAGTTTTGTTTTGGTCCATTTATCATTTTTGCATCTTATCCACTAAGAAAATAATGATATTCTTTATACTAAAACAAGCTGCATTTATGTTGGCTCTGCACACAAATTTCTATTAGGCAGTACCTCAATTTTTTAGTGGCTTTCATAACTGTTCTCCTTTAACTTTTGTTTGTGGGACTAAATGTTGAAAATTTTGATGTTCTGTTTCATTTAGATGCTAATGGGATTTTGCGATGTTTATGAACAATACAAACTGCTGATATTATGATGTTTTATCTGTTCAGAAAACTAGCAAACGGGTCCAATTTGTGAGGAGTTTGATAAGGGAAGTTGCTGGTTTTGCACCATATGAGAAGAGGATCACTGAGCTTCTGAAGGTTGGCAAGGACAAGCGTGCCTTGAAGGTGGCTAAAAGAAAGTTGGGCACACATAAGAGGGCCAAGAAGAAGAGAGAGGAGATGTCCAGTGTTCTCCGCAAGATGAGGTATTATTTGTGTTTGAAACACCAATCAGTGCATTTGAGATTTATGCTGGCCATTTATTGGGGTTTAACAATGTGGTTGAAATTTCTTTTTTTTTGTGATAATCTATCAGGGCTGCTGGAGGTGGTGAGAAGAAGAAGTGAGAAGAAATCATTAATTTTAAGCCATTGGCTCCATCTTTCAGTGAGAAGTTAGTAGCTAGAGGCGTCTGTTATGTTTTTGTTGAGATACTGAAGATTTTGTCTAGAACCCTGTTTTATTTTTGTTGCAAGCAAATGGTGTCCTTTTAATTTCCTTATATAGCCTCATTATCCAAAGAAAAATTTTATTGCCATTTATTTATGGATATGAAATGTGCTTGAAAATTGTTGGTTGGAAGCTCGGAATATTACATTTGCCCGGAGCATTTTATTTAGATTTGTGGTTTATTGCTAGTCTACAATCGTGTTTCTACTTTTAACGGATATATGATGGCTATATAATTGACGATGGGCTTTTTGGTTCTTTACAAAGCATAGGTCTAGAATGTGAAGTTGATATTATTATTATTATTTTTTATTTCTCATTTCTCTTTTAACCATTGAAATGTTGGTTAGCTTATAATATGATATCAAAGCTTTTTCACAAGGATTTTAATCATTATCACAAGCAATAAATTTCTATTGTATTGGGGTAATCGTTGACTTGTCAGGTAGATGGCACTTGTTTTGATCAGAGTTGTTGCATGTCTAACATTGCAGTGGTCTTCCCCTTGATGAGCTCTACTCATCTCTCACTGTCAATCAACAGGGCTGCCTTTACAGATTTGAATTTTTTTTTCTCGTGTTTTTATTAATGGAATTAATTGTCACAACTCTTTGAAATAGACTTTGTAAAGGTTATGGTGGATGTAGAAAGGAGAGATGGTTCTTTCAGTTAAGCAGTGAATTCAGTTGTTACACCTTAGATATGGACAGACATCTGAAAAACGCTTTGTTCGCAAAATTGTGAACTCTACAAACTCAGCAATTTGATGATCGAGTAGTGAGCGTTAAATGTTAATAAAAGCACACTATTATTTGGTTTATATTATGGTTTATTTTCTTTTATATGGCTAGGTTTTGTGTTTTCAGGCTATAATGATATCTGAAGCAATAATGTTTCTTATAAAAAATGAAAAATACTTTAATCAAAATTATTTGATTATATTTAAAGGATTGAATTTGGTACCACATAAATAAGGGGCTCTCCACCAACATCAGAAGGCAAAGGCGTTCGGTGAGACCCCCGTTTTTTTCTACCATCTGCAATAAAATGGTTGAAAGACGCAGATAATCTCTTATAAAAAAAAAGTCGCCCATGAAGTAGTTTTATTTCATCAAAAGCTGCTCAAAAAATTACGATTTGCTCTATAAAATGGTACAATATCGACATTAATGGATACTTTCGAGAAATTGGAAACGGGGAAAAGTTGTATATAACATTGCATGGCTGTCTTCTCAGCAGCAACTGCTAGCAAAATTTATTATTGATGCAGTCGAAAAGCAACAAGGTAAAATATTCATGATTTAAACTTATGAGCGAGTTTCTCCAAACTGTCCCTCCAATCTACTGCAATCCGCTTTGCACCTTCCCTCATAGCCATATTCAATTCTGCAGTTCGTTGCTGCAGCTCTTGTATTGACCCTATTGTCCTCTCCTTGATGGCTGAATTAAATTCTGATGTGTTATGCTGCAAATCTTGTATTGATCCCCTTGCTTTCAAGACAGAGGCATCTTTAAGTTCTTTAGCTCTTGTACTTGCCTTTGCGGCCCACTCCTTCAGAATTGATATTAAAACAAGTATCTTCTGCATAATCTTATGAATAGCCTCCCTAGATCTCCCTCTTACATTATCCGCCATTAGCTTGAGCTTGTCCACCAAATTTTCAGCCCTCCTAACAGTTCCTTCAACAGAGAACTGCTTTGCAGTAGCAAGCCATGTAACTCCAGCAGAGCTGTCTTCGCGGAGATCATTGTCAACTACTACTTTGATACCATGCCTCTCCCAACGATCTCTTGCTTCTTCAATAACTTTTGCATGTTCTCTTGCTCTTTTTGCTTCATCCTCAGCCCAAGACCTGCATAAATGGTTTAAAATGCAGAGGGTTGTAATTTGTTATAGATGATTTTACATGTTTGACAGTACCACATGTTAAACCCAAATAGACATGGACTTCTAGAATTTCATTGCCGAATCATCGTCAGTTAAATAAAAGCACCAGACAACAAACTTTTATCTCCATTAGAACTAAAGTGGATGGGAACATATAGATCAATTATGGTTGCATAAAACACCCCCAAAAAAAAGTATCTGACTAATTTTATTATTTTGGGGAACAGGATGATGTGGGAATTGTTGTCATACCAAAGGAAACCTAAAAAAAAATGAGACTCAAACCTGAAATAAGTCAGGACACAGAGGAAAGTAGAATCAAAGCCTCTATTGTAACCACAACCAACAAACCCTAGCTCAGATGTTTGAGGATTTGCAAATGCGTGAAAGATCTGTGTTTAATGTGTTTCTAAGATTTTTCTCAAGAGCAAGAACACACAAACATTTCTATTCTGCCTGCTGAACCACCTCTAGTGATTCAGTGATTGTTTCCAAAATTGATCCACGAAGGCAAACTACTACTTTTTCTAGACTGAACAAAGAAAAAAAATTATTTTATATTTTTTAGCCAATTACCACTTAAAAGAAGTGAAATATTGTTTCCAGGGACTCAGCCATTTGCAGGCTAGAAACCAAGACCTACATTGGCTTGTGGCATGATGCGTAAACAAAGGATATGTCAAAGATCTGTATAAGCTGAGGAACACCCACTGATAGGACACAAGGGCATGGATCTGTTACTAATCTAATGAATATATTTCCTTACACATCATCTATCATCTTAAATTTACTTGTATGTTAAACTGCCTCCTGGAAACACAATTTTTTTTCTTTTTACCTGGCCATCGACAAGGCTTTCCGCTCAACCTCCATCTCATACTGTAACCGAGAAATTTCCTGCTTTTCATTCTCTGCTTCTTTTTGAAGTTTACTAATCCTTTCCTTTTCATATGATATCTCCACCTTGCTACTCAGAAGGCTTTCCAGCTGCTCCTCCACTTCACTTCTTAACCTTGAAAGAACTTCCATTTCTGTTTCAACAGCAGCCCGCTCCTTCATTACGGTAATCTTATCAGCTTCCCTTTCAGCTCTTAGCTTTTCTAATTCAAGCCTTGCTTCTTCAGCCATTTTCTCCACAGCATTAATCTTTTCCCTCTCCATGAAAAGCTCCTTCTCAAAACTTGCATTGATATCCTGCTCAACTTGGGCTATTAAAGCATTATGTGCAGAGACAGCATTTTCTGCCACGGATTCTGCTTCAATACGTGCAAGCTCCTCATTAACTATGTCAGAAGACTCACCAATCGCAAGAGCTACAGCAGCTTGGGCCCTTGTAACTGGTTTATCTGGCTGGAATAATCTTGTGCAACCTAAAAGAAAATAGAGAGTGAGAGAGAATAGACACATCAATTATTAAAATCAAAATGAATGCAGAGAAGAATGATTAGAGATTACAATGACTCACCAAATGCAAGTGATATTATTCCTTGTTCTCCTGCAGACAAATCAGCTATAAGTGCAGGCCATGCATCTGGATTTATTTTATCAATATCTCTAAAACCAGAAAGTTGGTACAAAATCTGCAAATGGCCCCCAAAAGGGAAAAAAGCACAGCATCGATCAATGACATCCAATTACAAGCAATATGGGAGCAAAGCAGAAGGATAAAAGAAAAAAAAGCTTTAAACTCAAGTGACCTTTCTGTCAGCTTCTGGAAGTTGACTTTGCTCGAGGGCCATCTTCCAGCTTACAAGATCCTGCCGTGATAATGGGCTGCGATGAAAAACTTGATGAATAAAATGCAGAAATAGGTATATCATAAAATAATAAAACATAACTCAAACCACACATCTGAAACAGAAATAAGCAACTTCACCCATGGTCCAGCTTCATAAAGATATAATACGAAGCATGGCAAGGTGGAATTTAGCCCAAAGATAATTTGGGTGCCCAAGTCTACAGTACCATACCATTAAGCAGCGCCTAGGCTAGGAGGCATCTTTAGTTATCATGCATCAATATAAGTTAAAGAAAAGAATGATTAGCAAGCAAAGTAAAATGTGATAGGCAACAGAATCTGGCCATTAAACTTTTCATTCCACCAATGATGGCAGCTCATGGAAGAGGATTAGCATCGAAAGAAAGGAAACTACAACCTAATAAAATTAGAGTAATTTTTATTGTGGGATAACGGATTTATCACCTTTCAGGAGAGAAGTAAAATGGACCTTGGTTTTCATCTGAAGAAGAAAACAAATCATGACTTGAAAGTCTGCTTGAGATAAGTCCTGCTTCAGCCAAGCCTGAAAAATCCATCTCAGGTAATAGCTATTATTCAACAAATGAAAGCCTAGCTAATTAAATTACAGCTGAATATGTAATATGCAATCCTCACCTTGAATTGACGAAAAATCAGGATCATCAGGCGTGATATCATCAAATGCTAGTTCAGTGGCATTCTCAATATACATTGCAGGATATACTTTTGACAGTGCATTCCTTCAAGCAATCAAAAGGCAATCATAACACAAATCCTAGATTTCTGATATTCACTTGGTATTGCTAATCAGCTGCCAAATTCCGAGAATCTAAATCCTAGCAGTCACACTAATAAGAAACATCTATACCTTGAAAGAGCACTGCTTGCAGCCACCAACCAACGTGCGTACTCACGACGTATACACAGATCACTAGGTTGAACGTCCGCCTCAATAACCTGAAAAGAGATATTCAACCATTGATTGCAAACCCATTTATGTACATAGATTATGGATGGTGGCTCTCCCATCACCACTATAAAATAAGATCCACAAAATCAGAGGAGTACCTTCAAAACTTGCAGTGCAGCAAGTGCCTGTCCCTGAGCCTGATCAATAACTGCAGGAACTAGTACCTTTCCAGGAGAAACCTGCAGAGCTTTAGAAACAGCACATGGAGCGGGAATACCAGCAGAGGAGAAGGAACTGCTGAAAGGATAGGTTGTGGCATCATTAGCAACAGTGTGTTGTTCGTTTGCAAATGGATTGGTTGATGCTGATATAGTTCCGGAAGAACCACGTTCATATGAGTAATTCACCTCCAGTGATGAACTACTACTCTCAATTGAGGCTTGTGTTGTTTCGCCTGTCTCAAGATTTTCTTTTGTTGGAAGTGAGGTTATGGTCTCCATGTCATCTTTGGAAACAATTCCAGGTTCTAATGCTGTATCCACTGTTGAAGTAACTGAAATACTCACAGCCACAGGCTCACTGGATTCATGAACAGGGGAATTAGAAGAATTCAAAAAAGGATTGGAATTCTCTTTTACTTCTGAGCTAGGCAATCCCACCCACTGGTCAGTGATAGGATTTGTTATATTCAATAAGTTGGTAGGTTCATCATTTTCCAACTTTTGCTCAATTTCAGAAACTGATTTAGGTATACTTGCAGCTACGCCATAATCAGCAATTTCAGAATCAGGCAAATTCATTGAGTTGGAAGTCATTTCCAAAGCATCTGACTTGTCATTAAAAGCTAATTCATATTGCAAATCTTCTTGAACAGGAGCATTATCAATAGTATTACTGGAACTGATTATGCATTTGGCATTGTCTACTGATGAGATCTGACTACCATCACTGAGCTTATTTTCAGCAGGTGCTTCGTGATGTTCTCCAGCAGATGAACAAAGATCCATGTCTATACCTGTCTTGTCTTCCACACTGCCATCGTTTTGCTTCACATTGCTTTCCTCACTTTGATTCTTCTCAACTTTATTGTCCTCATCCGCAAAGACCAGTGAAGCTTCCTGCTGAGTAGTCAATGGTTCCATCTGTTGCTTTCGTCCTGTGAGTATCAATAAATTAAAGCATTCAGCTCTATTTGGTCTATTGAATGCGAAACCTTCTGATCAAAAGATTTAAGTACAGATAGCCAGAAGACCATGTTGGCGAACAACAAAACATAATTTGCATAGAGAAATCCAAAACAAAAACCAATATGTATTTCAAAAGTAGAAGTCAGCCACTTACGTGAAGTGCTCCACTTACTTAGAGACAATGCTGCAAAGGTAAGCCCTGCAACTAGGATGACCCCAGCAACTCCGGCTGCCACAATCCCTGAGATCAAACTACTCCCAGAGTGTTATTAGTCCATTACTATAAATAATAATAATGATAATTATTATTATTATTATTATTATTATTATAATTATAATCAGATGCATCATTGATCCGTGGCCAATAACCTTATTGAATAAATTCATTCTCAACTGGGTACCTAAAGTGAGAATTAGATGATTTTAAATGGCCTAATACACCAATTGAGCCACTTCAATCACATTTCACACTCGCTTATCCAATATGTGATAATAATAATACTAATAATAATAGAATCAAAAGAAAAAGAAAAGGAAATAGGAAAGGGAAAAGCTGTATACCTACTCAACCTAAATCATTCATTTAACACAATAATAAACATTAAAAAAAATTGTCTTTCACTTCGCTCAATGTTATACAAACAGTGCAACACGAATTCGAGAGTCTCTCATACCTTGTAGCCGTTTCTTCCTCTGCGACTCCGACTCAACAGATTGCTCCCCATCATTGGAATCGGACCACCCGGAGAAATTATCCGTGGCAGCGCCGGTAGCAATCTGCTGACTTCGATTGTAACACCGTTCCCTTCCATTCCCAATTTGAGCCACACAAAGTCCACGAACATGACGATCCAATTTCCTAACCAAAGCCCGTATAAGAAGTACAGGCGATCCCCTCCGGCAATTGAGAGCCAATCTAAGCTGGAGAGAGCTCGGAGAGCACGTAGAAGCCATGGATGCCATGGGGGAGTTGGATATATATGGAGTCAACTCAAAATGAAGGTATGGGGAAGCTGAATGATTAGAAAGAGAGAGAAAGTGGTGGGTTTGGAAGGAAATTTCTAGGGTTTTATTTGTTTGTTTGTTTGTTGGAGTGGAGAGACAAGGAAAGATTGATGTTTTATTTTATCTCGTTCTGTGTCTGTGTTTGTCTGTGTGTTAAGAGTGAGTGGGTAGGTGATGTTACAGGGTGTCTTCGTATTTTTAATTTTTATTATCGATTGTTGCATGTTATACTGAAGCAACTGTTAACGACCCACCATCACCGGAATTCGATTTCGGCATCCTACTAACACCACTCTCGGCCTTTTTCACCGTTTAACTGCGAACTGTCGTTTTACTTGGCGATACTATGCCTGCTTTGCTTTATTTAGCAAATGACAAGCCGTTTTGCACGTCCTCTGGGTACGACAACAACACAAGTCGATTTTTAACATAATTTGCAAATGGCAATGTTTTTTTTTTTTTTTTTTTTTTTTTAATAAGCCATTCACAAACGAATTTTTCATGGGGTCAGAGACAAAATACATATCTTTATTTATTCTCTCACTCTCTGTTTAACGTATTCTCTGTCAGGTTTTTCGAGGGTCGACCGGACGGAGAAACGGAGACTATAATTATGGAAATAACTACTGTAGATAATTTTGATTTCTGGTTCATGGGTTTCTAAAATTGTCAAAAAGCTTTGAATAAAAATTGAGCCAAAACCTGCAGTATTCATGCAATCATGCAGAGAAAGTGAACTTTTTATAATGTTGTTTTTATAGAACTCAGCATAGTAAAGACAGGTCTCGAATAAATTTCCTTTCCTTCCTTTTCATTACTGGATAATTAAAAGGATTGATACAGTAACTTAGGTAGCACAAGATAGACATTAAATCATTAATTTTCTACAGATGTATTTAAAAGGATAGAACTCCCAAGTGAATTTACAGCTTCCAATAGGCCCTGCAAACTCAAGCTGTGTCTCTTGATGCTTAAACTTCTATTTGGCGTAATTTATCATTGATATTTGGCATGTTTCCTTCCCATAACTCAATTAGTTCCCTCCTAACCCAGGAGATGATGATTACAGGTCCTAGAGTTGAAGGCACCTACATTCACCAATAAGGAGGAAGGAAACAGGTAAGAGCAATGGATGCAATATATATATATATATATATATATATATATATATAACCTAAATTAATGACCAAGACTAACAACACCTTGTTTGAAAAAAACCCTCAAGGCATACAACATAGTACCATTCCTCTAACATAAACAACATCATAATTTGCAGGCCAATAAAAAAAGTATGCATTTACAGATATGAACATGAGCCCTATCACCAACCTCAGACTCACCATGCTGAGAATGAACAGTGGAATTAAATTGTCTCGATGCATATTGTAGTTCAAACTCAAGTCAAATGTTGGAAGGGTCTCAGAGAAAAATTTCAAATAGTTGCAACTTGCAAGACTACAGAATACTAACAGAGAATCTGTGAACCAGCAAACTGTTTGGTTTGGTGAATAGTCCCATCTAGAGAAGGGAGATACTTTTAAATTTTTTAAAAACCCTAAAAAAAATAATAAAAAAAAGGAAGACCACCCAACAAGACTTTCATTAACTCATTGGAGGACTATTATATTTAACTTGTATATTTAATAAAGTTACAGCCACCAAGCAAAGAAGCAATACTCAGTGAAGATAATAAATTAAATCAAAGAAAGGTCTCCAACAAAAGTTCCTCAAAAATCCATAAACTCACAAGAAAGTAATGAAAACTAGAATAAATGGAAAAGAATTAAGTACCAGATAAAGAAGAGCCGGTTGAGGTGAGTGAGTCAAAACTCCAGCTGCTAAAGCAATTACCAATCCAATGGCATATCCAGGAAGGGCATACCATATGTATTTGTGCCCCTTTGAGGAATGTAAATCTAAGAGACTTATAGGATCTCTACTCTTTCGATGATCAAAACAAAGGACTAATGCCAGAAGCATGGCAGGAATAGCCTGCAATAACATATTAAATAGGAGATCAGTTTCTTTCAACACTTTCTCTTAAAAAGCAGACAGCACTGCAATAACATTCAGAGTGTAGAAAAGCCCGGCAAAATTTGGATTTACTTATTTGTAAATAGTATGTGCATAAGCGCTAGTAAATTTACATGAAATACACCCAGAGAAAATTAGACACAAAATATAACTATGCCCATTAGAAAGCAAAGAGGCCTTCAGTCACAAAATATTTCACCAAACGAAGTTGCATAGGCTGCACATCATGCTCAAATTATAGGATAATTTCACCTTCCAAGCACAAGTAACCAATAAAAAATTATTGTTCAATACAGAGACCTAGGAAAGCACCTGTTAGGAAGGTTGAACACATCATGATAGAAGAGAGGAAGAAAGGAAGAAGTAGATCTAAACTAATTTGGAGGAGAGGAATATAGTTTAATTTAGCGGAGTTACAATTATCAGAAGATATTGCCCAAAATCGTTTAGAGATGAAACAAAAAATCCATATAGCCAACCCCAATTAATTTTGAGATTAAGACTAAATTGAGTTAAGTTGAGCTCAATAATAGCGTAGCTTCTAAGGCAGAAGTCAGAGCAATGTTAGTAAATCATTTCAAAATAAGAAAAACCTGTGTATTGTAATTATTCCTCAAGATCTCATCATCTCCATCATTTCCATCACTACACAAGGATATCTCAAGATAACAACCAGAACTTTTGAGTCTCAAGTAAAGACCATATAAGTTCCCATTTGAGGAATAAGAAAACCACAGATCAAAATGATAAGTTAATAATCTAGAATATCATGAAATAAGGATCTGTGCACTAGAGAATAGTGAGGCAGGAGGGTGCCAAATACTTATACAGTGTGCAGTGATACTTGTTTCCAGAACAACAGTCCTTTTATAAAAACCATAAGCAGAAATTTTGATGCAATATAACTGCTAGGTAATTTAAAAAGAACGCACTTTGTTTATTCAGGGAAAAGTACTGCAAGACTGCTGACAAAATAATAAGGTTATAATACCATGTCACCAAGGCCAAGCATCATGAAGTCCGCAGCATTTCCTCCAGGAACTGCACCACCCAACAAATTGCTGGGGAAGACTATTTTCACAGGCAATTCAAGTTTCTTTGTTATCAGTTGCAACCCAGGAAGACTCAAACTATTAGCCACTGTATGAACAGGATTTGATGCTTGCTGTGTTGCCACCGAGACCATGACATTAGCACCAAAAAACCGCTCAGAGAAGAATACCCAGAATATGTCATATACAAACAAGCAAGCAAGTAGCATTGCACATATTTTGATGTTTGGAAGCCGCACATGACTCACAAATGCAATGCAAACAGAAATACCCAAGAGGTTGTTCAATATCCAATGCCCAGAAACAAGCCAAGCTGCAACCATAATAGAGCATGCCAACAACAACAGTCCTTGGATTCGTGTAAAAGACTTTGAACAGCAACGTGACACAAATGGATCTGCCAAACCATAATGTGACTTTACATAGGCAACATAAGGAGAAAGGCAGAAGAATAAGGATGAAACAGAAGCAACGGCTGTGAATGCAGTGAGAAGTTGTGAGACAGATGAAAACAGGTAAAACATTAGAAGCAAACTGCAAGAGCTCATTATTGGAATCATTAGTGCTTGGGACCTATCCAATGTAATAGTTGCTTCTGATAAGTCACGGTTCCGCTCCATTTCTTTTCCATAATTTAGAGCACGAAATGCAGATCCAAACGTCACAGCTACAGCAGTCACTATTAGGGTAATAGGAGCAGGTTCCAGCAAATACATGAGCTTCCACAAGGGCTCCATAATGAAGAACAAACTTTGCGAACTCAAACCCTTCTTATGTACAGACAAACAATAGTATCACCAATTTTGCAACCAAAGTTGCATTTTTTTCTCTGGTGAATGCGTGACCGGAGAAATTTGTGTGAACCTGCAAAACAGTGGTCAGTGATGTCAAGAGAACCATTATCATCAATCATGAAATTGACAACAACAAGAACTGATCCTGTTAATAATGTAAAGCCTGGAACTTTAAAAGAACTGATCCTGTTAATAATGTAAAGCCTAGAACTTTTAAGACTATTCAGTTGCCTTGTTAGGATGCAACTTGAAATTCACAAAATTAAAGAACTAAATCCCATTTCTCAAAATTCGAATGTGCAACTGGAGAAAAATGACTATTTCAGATCCCACATTTTGGTTCCCAATAACAATGAATACAGAAGGCTAATAGAACTCACAACAAAACCCTATAAAACCAATAATTTAGCTGTTCTTTCCCTTGCTTTGCCAAAATTTTCTCAGCATAAACAAAACTCGGAAATGAATAAACTGCATTTCCATCTAAATCAAATTAAGCACAAATAAATTATGCTTCCAATTAAATATTTCAAAAAAAAAAAAAAAGAAATTCTGAATCCTGATTTTTTCCTTTTGTAGAAAAACCACCACTTGACCTCACTAGCATAAAATGTCACGGTCTATTTAAGTTCAGTACTTTCCATTTGAAATGAAACTAACGACCAGTAAAAAGGATCATTCTTTTGACTTTTCTACGTTTTCCTCTGATTTTCTCAGCAACCAAACAAGAGTTTAATGCTCGCAATTTTCTCAATCCCGCTCCTTTCTCATCCAGTAATCGAAAAAAAACTAAAATCTCGAGCTTAAAAGCATGCAAGCGACAAAATATCAACATAAACATTCAGATTTGCACAAAGTTAAAAATTTGAAATATAAAAACAATCGTGGGATTTACAATTAAAGATCTGAAACAAAAAAAAAAGGGCTTGAACTGGGGAAATTACAGAGGGTTTGAAGAGGACTAACCTTGGACTTTGAAGAGCTTCAAAGACCCCTTCTGATCAAAGAGGTTTCTCCTTGTTGGAGCTGAGCAACAAAGAGAAAAAGGAGATTATGCTGATTTTCACTTTAGCCCAATAATTTTTATTGTTTCATATATTGACCCTAGACCTGTTTTAACTGTTAATGCCGGCTGTTCTGCATAACTATTAGTTAACTGTTAAAAATGTTAATATTTAACTTTTTAGTTACATGTTATTTTAAAATACTAGTTTTTTAAATTAAATAAGTATAAATTTAAAAAAATATATATATTTATTTAATTTAAATATTAGTTATTTAACTATTTAATAATTAATATTTAAAATTAACTAAATAAATTTAAAATCTATTTACTTTAATTATTGGTGATAACTATTAGCAATTAGTTATTGTTTATGACAGATAGCTGATAATTGATAGTTATTATTCAATAAATAATTATTGTACATGTTTTATAAAATTATTATTAATTATTAGTTGTTAATATATTTAATAATAATTAAAGATAAAATATTAATATTTAACTTTTTATTTAAATATTATTTTAAAAATAATAATTTAGTCTTTTCATTTAAATAAATATAAATTTTTTTAAAAAAGTAAATTAATTAAAATTTTCATAAATAACAGCTATATAACTATTTATTACTTATCTAACAGTAAATACATAAAAAAAATTATCAAATATCTACTAATATAATTATTGAAAACTAAAAAAGTTAACCGCTGCTTAAAAAAAAAAATTACCAAACAGCAACCTAAATTTTTCCTATTTTCTGTTTGAGAACCATTATTTATATGGGCTAGGCCATTAAGTTTTAATTAGGTTTAGAAATGGGCTGTTCAAATACAACATAAGGATCGGTTGTCCATTTGAGTGAGCCTTGGTTTCTTACTTCTGTTCCTTAAAATAGATCCAGCCCGACCCAGAATTATACATGAATAAATTGATATTTTACTTAATTTTCCCTATATAGATATGAATATAAAACTTATTTTTTAGATAAATATATGAATAGTATACAATATAGTAGATTATAATTTGCACAAGTTATTAACTGTTGAATAATATTTGTAAAATTTATTTACATCAAATATATAGTTTTTGATGTACCAAATAAATTATTGAATTAGTAATGGAAATATATACCACATATTTAAAAAAAAAAAAAATTTGTACTTAAATTAGCTATTGATCGATTGATTGATCTATTAGCAAATTATTTAATAGGCAAATTATAATTAAATTTTTGGATTTTGATCTCAACAACGAAGTGATTTTTATATTTTGAGAAATACATGATTTAATTCTTATATTTTTTCTCCGTAAAATTATATAGTTCTTCCGTTATTTTTACCGTTAAATGTCTATAAAAAAAACTAAAATATCCATCATTCACTCTTAAATTTTTCATACATATCCATCATAAAAGCTTGAAATTATACTATACTTTACTTATTCTCATAAAAGTACATACTAAAAATTATATTGAAACTTTATAGATTACAAACTAATTAGGATTAATCGTGCTTTAACTATAAAAATATTTACTTAAAATTACCTAAATTCAAACAAACTTAAACAATGTAAAATAATTTTCTGCAAATTGAAACAAAATTCTAAGATGAAATAGGAAGACCCAAGAACCCAGTCAACAATCTAACAATAATTTATCCAAAATCAAGGCCAACTAACAATAATATGTCCAAAATCAAGGCCAACTAACAACAATCAACATCAATCTCCATTCTATCTAAATTCATTAAACTTAAATTTTCAAAAATCTAATCGTTCTCTCTTCGCTTCAAACCACCATCTCTTCTACCATCAAATAATTTAGTCTTTCGTTATTTAGTTCCATCATCGTTCCAACCAAACGTAACTAGCAGTACTACTGTCTTTCTCACCACCCCTTATCTCTGTCTCTCTCCATTCTCTTTTGTCCAGAAATTCAAATACTCAATCGATTAATGGCAACAATTCTCTAAATCCAAACAAAGGATGAAATGTTTACAACAGATAAGTTGTTCCTGCAGACCTTCGAGAGGAAGAAGAGAATAATCGAGCAAGCCAAGCACCAAATTGATCAATTCGATCAACATCTCGCTTCCATATGTCTTTTAGAAGGAATTGTCTTCTTCTTTTCAAAATCATATACCCAAAATCTCCATTCACCCAAAATTCACCATTCTCCATTCTTTTTTTCAAAATCACATACACAAAATTCTCCATTCATCCAAAATCATATACTAAATTTGTCAGTTACTTCTCCATTTACCTAAAATTCGTTTGCGAATTGAATGAGAACGGTGGTGCAGATCCATTCAAAATCATATGGATCGTATCTATCTGAGTACGGTGGCACAAAGAAAGGTGAAAGCTGACAAGCCCAATCAGCACTAACGGTGGAAGTCTCTCATGATCGACAACGCAAATCATCGATTGTCTTCTCTGAGAGTGGATTTGGTGTGATGGTGGCAGAGAAAGGGTGAGAAAGTTGGAAAGGATTTTTGTGTTGAATGTGTGATAAAAAAAGATGATAGATGATAGTATTTTGGATATTTTAAGGGTGTAATTTTTAATTTTTTTTTAATTTATTTTTAACGAAAAAGGTAAAAAAATTAGACGGAAGAATTATATAATTTCACAGAGAAAAAATATAAGAATTAAATCATATATTTCTCAAAATATAGAGACTACTTTCTTATTTATGTCAAAGTTCAGAGACTAAATTATAATTTATCTTTATTTAATTAAACTTATGAAGTTTCTATTAAAAAAATGAAAAGAAAATGGCTCATGTAATTTTCATATACGCTCTCATATAACTTTTTGATATGAAAATCAATCCAATGTGATAGTTATATGTCAACTAAATTAATACGTAGTCTAGTTGTCTAATATTCTTTGGGAAACTTTTGAAGCTCTCAATTCTCAATTTCTTATTTAATACAATAAAGTTTCATGGCCAGGCGTGTATTCAATTTGCATGTAAGGGGTATTTTCATAGGCTCCACTTATATATATATATATAAATTTAAGCCCCATTTAATTTAACCATTTATAATAAATATTAGCTATTGATAGCTAATAGATGGTGAATATTACTTATTGTCCATAGTAATTATTAGCTGTTACTTATAGCTGATAGTTGTTATTTAATAATTGATTATTGCATATATTTGATAAATTATTATTAGTTGTTAGCTGTTATTATATTCAATAATCATTAAAAATAAATATTAATATTTATTTTTTATTTAAATATTATTTTTAAATGATAATTTAGTTTTTTTGTTTTACTTCAAAAAGCATTAATTTTTTTGAAAAAATTTTAAATTAAAACTTTTATAAACAGTTACTTTTTGACTACCTAATAGTTATCGAATAACTAATAGCTGTCAGTAATTAAACGTTATAATACAGATCTTAGGAATAAAAAAGCTAACAGCCGTATCAATAAACTTTATCAAACACCCACCAAGTATTTAGTAAAATTATTATTAGCTGTTAATATGTTTAATGACTATAAAAGATAAATATTAATATTTATTTTTTATTTAAATATTATTTTAAATGATAATTTAGTCTTTTTTACTTTAAAAAATTAAATTTTTTTAAAAAAATTTAAAATTAGAATTTTTATAAATTGTTACTTATTGACAATCTAATAGCTAATAATTGTCAATAATTAAACGATTATGATACAGCTATTGAGATTCAAAAAATTAACAATGGCAAACTTTACAAAAACACTCACGTAATTAGTATTATAAATGAGAAATTTTTTTATGAAATATTATATTTATTTTTTATGGATTACAGTTTAATTAATAAGGAGATAATGCAAACAAGAAATCTTTCCTCAAAAAATTTAATTTCTTGTCACCCAAACTAGACTCTACTTAATTATTAATTAAATTTGAGAAAAATAAAATAAAAAAACCTAAATATATTATATATCAAGAAATTATAATATAGGATGTAAACATTTTTTTTTATTCACATTTGATTGAATTCAAATATAATTGAAATAAAAAAATATCTATTTAAATTTATTTTTATTGAAATAAAAATAATATATTGATGTTGTATCTAATATTATATGAAAATTTGAACCAAATAATTAAATGACCTTTATTTTTCTCAACGAACTAAATAAATGATATACATAATGCAGGCAATGATTAGCTGATAAATGAGTTTGTTAATTTGGTTGGAAAAGTGGGTCTAATGTTTTGACATTCTAACAGTTAAATATAATATATATATATATATATAAAGAGGAGACAACTTGGAGCATTTTCCACTCTAAAATAGTCTCCTCTTTTTATATATATATATATATATATATATTTAATTTGTAATTGAAAGTGTTTCAGTACAGCAAGCGAAGAAATAAGGGATTTTTTTTTTTAATTTATAATTGATCCAATTTTTTTTAATTTATTTATTAGGAATGAGATTTTAATTTTAATTAAATTTAAATCATTATTAAGTCCATTATCGAAATTTTCTATATTTATCATTAAATTAAGAAACTAATTATAAAATATAATTATTACTATTTTTTAAAAATAGTAAATTAGTTTAATTGCAAAGTAATTCTTATTGTAACTCTATTTTTGGTTTATTTGGTTAAATTGTCCAATTTAATTCTTCACACTTCAATTAATTAGCTTTGAAAATATTGATTTATTTTTATATAAATAAAAATAATATACTTTTATCTTATCAAATAATTTCTCTTAAACTTAAATGAGTTGGCAGATGTATTAGGTAATTCACAATTTCATAGAATAACATGTGGTGAAATAAATTTTGTGGCTAATTGCTTAATTTTGGTATTTGCTTCACATGGTAGTTAGACTACTTTTTGACAAATGTGATTTGTAATTAATATCAAGAGTTTGGCAAGATATAGAAAATTTTAATAATTCCTTATAGTGTCAATTTGTGGTGGTACAATCACATTTAATTATTATTCAAAAATATACACTTGATATTTAATTTTTTCAATTAATTTTTATATCGTATAAAAATAAAAATATATAAATTTTATTTTAAAAATATAAATATAAAATTATTATATAATTTTTATAAATTATTGTTATTATTTTAATATATTTATTAGATAATTATTAACTACAAAATTCAATAGAAAAAGAGAGATATAAAAGAATATAAAAAATTAAAATGTATCAAAAATATTATCATACTTGCTTATTTATTTATTTTTCTTATAGTATTATTTTATTTTATTTTATTTTATTTATTTAATTTATTCATATAAATTTATTATATATAAAAATTTAAAAAATTCTTAAATTTTCATATTAAATATTCTATTAATTATTAAATATTTAATTTTAATTTTTTAAATACCTAAAATTACATAAAAATTTTAAAAAATTATGTAAAAAGATAAATCAAATAATAAATAAAGAGAGTTTCAAACTTTTTATATATTAATATAACGGGATTTTAATATTTTCAAATTATTAAAAATTTTCATAATTTATTATAATTAATAATCAAGTTATATCATGAACGTATAAAAATAAATGTCAATTAAAAAAGTGAAAAAATAATTATTAACAATTAATTTAGATGCACACCGAAATACAATTTAATTGTATATATATTCATTTGAGTACAAGATTAAAAATTAAGTTGATTTCTTAAAATTAAATAAATAAATAAATAAAACAAATGTAGCTAGTTAGCTTAAGGGCTGCCGTATGATGGGCACGTTTAATAAGAACCACAGGTAGTCAGTTACGCACGACACGGCAAATATTTCTACTCATTGACCGACTATAAATCAAACTATCCTCTAATTCTCTAACCACAAGTAGTTAAAAGATCTAATCTACATCTAACCAAAGATCAAACTTCATCTCTAGATCAACCAAAACATTGGTCCCTCTGATCACTTCGTTAAAAGAAATGGTCCCCTTGATATCATCATCGTCGAGTCGGTTAGTGCTATGGGTCCCCTCCCAAAAACCAAGTTGGGTCAACTACTTCCCCCCTTCCTAAACTATATTATTGGCTGTCTGGTCCCTCGTTGGACCTTTTTCTCTCAATAAGACAATCACCTTTACGTTGGTGCATAAATCGTCTTCGAAGCTCAACACCTTCCTAAATTCTCCATTTCTTTTATAATCTTAAATTCTCTGCTAAAATTGAACATTTTCTCCATTTTTTTTTTTATCTTTTTTCTTGTTCTGACGTTTTGTCTTCTATTACTTGATTTCTATTTGATTAGATTTCTAGATTTTACTACCAATTTGTATTTTTTTCCCCATTTTAAAAGGTAATTTTCCTATTTTCAGTATCTTCCTCATGAAGACTTCAGTTCCTTTCTTCCATTAATTATGGCTAAAAATGCATTCAATGACACATCATACATCTCTAGCGATTTCCTTAAATATCCTTATCACCAACGCCGATTTCTCAGCGCGCGAGTCACTATGTCTTTATTAGTTGTCAAATCTACTCCCTTGAAAATAGGAATTTTAACTGATCTATCTCGTCTATAATTTCTCTCTGGTTTGCAAGAGATTCATTGTATTTATTTATTTTTCAAATAAGAACAATCTAGCTAGAAAACGCCCATAGATGAAAATAGCCGTAGCAATATTGCTTATTTTACTAAATTGCGCCTTGTGGTGCATTTGCTCGGAGGACAGGCTTCTGGTGAACTTGACTCTGGTTCGCAATGCTCCATCTATTGGTGCCTGTAAGGCTGTAACTCTCTTTCTTCTTCTTCTTTTTATTCTTAAAAAAAATAAAAATAAAAAATAAAGTTATAATTATTTATTTATTAATTAGCAAAATGATTATTTAATTTATTTTTTTGTTTGTGATTTTTTAAGCTGTTTTATTTGTTTGGACTGTGAATATTCGTAGTTTGCTTGGATGGAAGTTTGCCTGCTTATCATCTGCACAGAGGATTCGGCGCTGGAGCACGCAACTGGATTTTGCAGTTTGAGGTAGGTTTTTTGTTTCCGTTTTTAAAAAATTAATTAACCAAAACATAAAAAAAAAAAAAAAGGATTTGAAAAGGCCTCCAGTTAGAACTTTCTACACTTGCAGTTTTGGGACTAAAATGCTGGGTTATGATTGGATTAATTTTCAGAAAATCAATACGACATCGTTGTTTTACCTCGTGTCTTGTGACTTGTGCAGCTTTGATGCTGCCTTTGCCACTTGCTCTTTTTTACTTTACTTTATTACCTTATTGAATACCATTAATCCCAGTTTTGGATAATAATAATAATAGTCAGAAGAAAAATTGAAAAAAAAAAATTATTTAAAAAAATTGTTATCTTTCTCTCTTTTGTCTGAATATAAGAAAGACGAGAGTTTTCTTCTTATTTATTTTCCCTTCAATTTAAAGAAAAAATAATGAGATAAAAATAATATTTATTTTCTTTCTTTATGTTTCACTATCCAAAGTCCAAACAAAGAGTAGGGGGCACGATTTTTAATTTGGTTGGAGAATGAGGGGGTAACTGTGAATTTAATTGCCCGGGATAAAGCTCAGGGGACTTAAATTACAGAATTCATTTTTGGCGGGTAAGAACTAAAAAGTGGAAGTCAAAGTGTCAAATAACAAAGCAAAATAGGGGTAGAAGCAACAGTAATTGCGGAAAGAAGGTAGCAGTAGGACTAGTGTTTTATTTTTTACTCGTTCATCTGGCGGGTCCAACAGCTTAAAAAGTAGTTATTTCCATTTGGCAAAATCTATCATATTAGCATTAAATTTTTGCATACATTTTAAGTGTATATATTCATTCAATCTAATAGTAATACATAAAATAACAGTAAAAAAAGTATCTCATATTTTCATTGGATGAGAAATAGAAATAAGAGCTTCGGTATATTGACTTATTTGTACAAAAATCTTTTTTAAATCAATATTCTTTTCAATTTTCAATATCATTCTATCTTCTCTTATAATTTTATATAATTTTGCCATTAGATTAGTGATAATTAGACATGTTAAATATGGGCCAACCATTATAAGTATGAGTTGAATTCCAATTTTTTATTTTTAGTTTGATCCACTAGTCGAGTATAAAATTTTATTGGATAAATTATTTTTTAATAGTTAGTCACTATATTTTAATTCTTTTGTATAATTTTTTTAATCTTTTTTATTAAAAAATAAAAATAAAAATACAATAAAATGACTTCTTCATTACTTACTTCTTTTTTTTTCCTTTTAATTTAATCAAAATTAAATGTATATTTTAATTTATTTAATTAAAATAAAAATAAATAATTTTGATTAAAAATATTATTTTTTTAATTATTTAATTTAATTTATTTTTATTTTAATTTAAAATTAAAATAAATAAAATTACTTTTCATCTATTAAAAATTACTTTTTGTGTATTTGATTAAAATAATTATTTTTTGTATATTTAATCAAAATAATAAAAACAAATATTTTAATCAAATATATAAAAAGTAATTATTTTAATTGGATATACAAAAAGTAATTTTCAATTAATGAAATTAATTTTATTTAATTTACTTTTAAATTAAATATAAAAAGAAAATAAATTAAATAATTAAATAAAAATAATTATCTTATTTAAATAAAAAATAATTTTATTTATTTTAATTTTAGATTAAATATATAAAAAGAAAATAAATTAATTAATTAAATAAAAATAATTATTTTAATTTAATAAAAAGTAGTTTTATTTTTTTAATTTTAAATTAAATGTAAAAAATAAAAAATTTGTATAAATGTTTCATATGCAAAATATTTATATGTATTTTTTATTTTAATTAAATTTAAAAAGTAAGTACTTAAGTGTTAATTATATCAAAATTTAGGGATTCAAAAATAATTTATTTATGAATATTTTGGTCATTTTACTAAAATTTGACAGAAAAGTAAAAAAAAAATAAAAAAATAAAGAATTAAAGTGTTTAACGAAATTAAAGTATAAGGACTAATTAATTAATTTTTTAAAAGTAAAAATGCAAGTGTTAATTAAATTAAATTTCAAAAATTAAGAAGTAATTTACCCAATTTTATTTAAGTCCATATAAATTAATAAAATATAATATAAATATTGTTTTAAGAAAATATATATATTGTTTTTTTTAATTAACAAGACATTACAGTTCTTATATAACCATAGTTTTCAAACGCAGAAAACAAGCAAAACCTATAATTAAAACTCCATGCCTAAGCCGAAAATTTTTAAATTCAGTTTAGTTGATGGATTTTTCAGATTTGTAAATACCTCTCATAATAACATGTTGAGCTTTTGTTATTGAAAAAAGGAAAGAGAAAACCAATCTAAATGGATTAATTTTGTCACTTGCATTTCTTTATGATTGAGGAGTTATATATCCGAATCGGTTCGTTTATAACCTACGGTATTAATTAGATGCATATTGAGCTAAACACATAAATGTTCCCTACCTCGTGGCCCCAACAAAAAAATTAAAGTGAATGTTTGGATTCTAAAATGAAAATTTAAAATTTATTAAATTAATAAATATTATAGTGAATTTAATTTTTAAGTGACTAGGTGTTTGATATTGCAAACACGATTTTTAAGTGAAGATATTATAATAATTATATATATTTTTTTAATTATAGAAAATAAATTTTGACAAAAAGTAAATTTTAAAAAATAATAAATTTTAAATAATTAATTTCAAATATCCACAAAGTCTTATTTTAGGAAAATCATGGATATACATTAGTGTATAGTGTATATAAAGATTTAGTGATAACTGAGTTATTTTTAAGTATATTATTATTTTAATAATTTATATTACTATTATCACAGTTAATTAATGAGATAAAATAAATTTATTAAATTGTGATAATAATAATATGGACTGTAAAAATAATAATATTTATTTTTACAATATAAAAATTATAAGATTAGATCATTAAATTAATTAAAAAAAATACTCAAATGAGTGTAAGTAGGCGTGGGATCTAAATTTATTGAAATAATGATGGGTTTGATTTTTACCAATTTATGAACTTGATGATAGGGAGGTGGGTGGTGTAATGATTTACAATCATGCTTGGAGAGAGCCAAAACACGGCGTGGTTCTACACGTTACATGAACAAGCTTGAGGTCTTCTCTGGAATCCTAAGCAACAATGCTTCCCTTAATCCAGGTACATAATAACATTACATATCTTAGTTATTCCAATTCATGGTCCACCATTCTCCTCTCCTCACCACAAATTTAGTTTTATAAGGGTATTTCCGGAAATCTAGGGACATATGTCCATTTCCCTCGCAGTATCTGCTGGTTCTTTCACCTGATGGATAGTTGACAAATTAAAAAATTCTGCTGCTAAATCTAAAGCATATTGTTTTATTTAGAGGGTGTTGGATTCTTTGATTAAAATTTTTTATTGGTAATTTGCGTTTCTAATTAAAAAAATTTATGTTATTTAATTAATTAATAAAAAAATTTTATTTATAATAATTTTTTTTTTCAATTAATAAATTATATAAATAATTAAGAATGATTTATAATTATTTATGATTTGATGATAATATTTTTATATTATTATATTTAATAATCCTTCTATTAAACCATCCTTATTTCATTATTAATTAACTTCTGGAAATGGACCAGAATGCATGCCAGGTCATTTCATTATTTAAAATTAAACGGATCATGTGCTTAGTGCTTTAACTAGAATAATATAATTGGTGACAATCTGACATATTTGGAGAGAAAAGGTGATGGTAGGGACTAGAGACTAGAGCCAATCACTTTCTATTTTAATAGCATAATTATTTCTTTTTAACAAGAAAGCAGATTTTTATTACGCTCTTTATATTAATAACTTAATTTTTTTTTGTCAAAAATTATTTACTACAAATTTTAATTGATAAATAGTACAATAATCTAATTAATTTAAGCACCAACGCTTCACGCGGTTAATCAATAACAAATATTTTTATATATTGTAAAATATAATATTATATAAATATTATTCTAAATAAAGATATATAAATATAAAATTATTATTATATATTTCTAAACCGTCCTTTTCATTAATATTTTTAATTTTTAATTTATATAATATAGAAACTCAAATTATTAATTATAATATTTATTAAAAAAAGAGAATTATGGAAACTATAATAATTAAAATGTATTGAAATATTATTTTATTCTACTTATTTATTTATTTTTTTATAGTGTCATTTTTTGTTTATTTTATTTAGTTTATTCAAATAGATTTATTATATGAAGAAATAAATAATTTTTTTAGAAAAGAAACTCTTAAACTTTTGTATTTAATATCTTATCAATTATTTTATATTTATTTTAATTATTTTATTAAATACTTAAATTATATAAAAATTCTAAAAACAATAGTGATCATACAAAGAGTTTAATAGTTCAGCTTATAATAAATATAGGCACACAATATATTCGTCCTAAGACTAAAAGATCCCAGACCAAGCTTCCTACCAGTTAGGCTGTCCCTTTGAGGACATATTACTGACTTAAATAAAAATGGTATAATAACAGATCTGATTCTATGTATCATTCTATGTTTTATTTCTGTACATAACTCTTTTTATACTTCACGTCACTTTTTTTTTAAAGAGATGACACATACTAAGACATAAGACATAAGATCCAGACTCACCTATAAAGTTAAAATAAATAGTATTTTCCTTTTACATAGATGATAAATTTATAAAACATTCAATAAGATAAATTTATAAAACAATCATTTGTAACTCTGAATTTACAGAAGAACAGGAAATAGGGGAATATGCAAGCAAATTCGTGCTGCTTGGTTTTCATAAGAGCAATTGCAGTGCATTATTTGCTATTCTTGTTTAGTAACCCATTAAATTCTTTTCCTTGATCAGATTTTTACAACTGGAACCGTGTGAAACTTAGATATTGTGATGGCGCCTCGTTTGCTGGAAATGCCAAGTTTGACAATGGGGTATTTCTTTTACCCAAGATTTATTTTTCTTTACTAGCAATTATTGCTATTTTTGCACTACATTCCTGGTATGAAATTTATAGGATCAATCTGCTGAATATTTGCTTAGTATTGACCTGTTATTGGTCCACATCTTCAAAATCTCATTGGAATTTAAGTGTTGTTTTGTAACTTCCTATTGCTATTGGATTATTATGGCTTTTTCAACTCAATATATTGAAGAAACTAATGATATTTTCTGAAGCAACTAGAGGAATTTCATTGTTGTAATAAACTAGCTCTTAATGAATGGTTCTAATGCATACCCATTCAGAGTCATTGTATCAAAAAATGAAACTTCAAGTGGTCCTATGATTTGTGCTGGAATGGCATATATATTGCGCTTAACTAATTGAGTTGTTTCTTTTTGTGTGCATACAACAGACGTCAGTCCTTTATTTCAGAGGGCAAAGAATTTGGGAAGCAATCATTATTGATCTTCTCCCCAAAGGGTTGAGGCAGGCACATAAGGTAAAAGCAACTCGAGTTTAATAATTTCATTTGCCTCTCTACATAAAATTTTTTGTTCAAGTGATATGCATGCGCGATTGGGAATAACATTTCCTAAATCAAGTGATTACTGGTTAATTTATTGAAATTATCCCTGAAGAGGAAAAGTGAACTTTGTCGGTTGAATGGTAAAATTTACTTTTGATACTTATTTCATGATCTCCTCTATAGGCTTTGCTTTCAGGTTGTTCTGCTGGGGGTTTATCATCCTTTCTCCACTGTGACAACTTTGCTAAGATTTTGCCAAGGAATGCTAGTGTGAAGTGCTTGAGTGATGCAGGATTTTTTCTGGATGGGTAAGATCTCTTTCTTATATGAAGGTGTAACAGGAGTTTATTTTTTATTTTTTATCTTTTAACACATTCTTTTCTTCCCCTTGCAGAAAAGACATCAGTTTGAACCACACTATGAGGTCCTTCTATGCAAATCTTGTTAGTTTGCAGGTCCCTTGAAAATCTTGTTTCTCTACAACTATCATTTGCCGTTTGTAAACAGTGTACAGGAGCATATTTTCTTCCAAGTTCCAACTGCTTCTTTGGTTCTATGTAAAACTGCAGGCTCACATTCAGGGGATGTCTTTTCTTGTAACTCACTTGAATTTTGCCATCAGTTTGTAGATTGCCATTTCTTGTTGATTGCTTATGTTTTTAGCTGGGTTGGGGTTGGGGTTGAGGTTAGGAGGGATTAGGAGAAAGAACTCATGCTTTTTCGTGGATTTATGGTTAATGGATAACCGAGTGAGTAAAAGGGTTCTGGTGCAGCATTTGAAAGCTAAAATTGAAGTTGTTATATAACAAGTAAAAAAAAATATTTCTTTAGATATTTATGTGAATCATCATGCACATAAAAGAAAACCCCCAAAAATGTTCAGTACAGAAATCTCTGCTTGTCGAGCATGGTGTATATTATTGCCAATTGTATTTATTATGTAACTTCTTCATGGCAGGGAGTGGGAAGGAATCTCAACAAAAACTGCACCAATTTCTTTAAAGATCAAAAACTGGTAAATTTTTCTTAATACTCTTGTTCTCCCCCATCCTTGCTTGCTGTTTGGTACATCTAATGATCATGGCATTTCTGTATTATGCAGTGCATCTTTCCACAGTATGCATTGAGGTTCATTACAACACCATTCTTCATCTTGAATGCAGCTTATGATGTGTACCAAGTAAAATATTTATTAGACTTCTTGAATCTGTAATCACACAACACACACCTTTGAAATCACTCTGTATGCTAATTTTATTCAACGATGTACATAATGATCGAAACTTTAAAGTTCAACAGTTCAACCATATATTGGTGCCTCCTTCAGCTGACTTGCTTGGAGAATGGAAGAGTTGCAAGCAGAATACAGCAGAGTGTAATGCAAAGCAGATAGACATATTACATGGTTGGTCTCTGCATGTGCTATCAGTCATTCTGTATGAATTTTAAAAATTGAGAAGTTATAAAAGCCAATATTTTTATATTGATATCTTGTATCCAGGTTTCAGGCGTGATATGCTGTTAGCCTTGAGATTTTTCTTTAAAAGTTCTAGTCGAGGGGGAATGTTTATAAATTCGTGCTTTGCTCATTGCCAAAGCGAGTCACAAGAAACATGGTTTGCAGTAGACTCCCCAAGGATACACAATAAGGTACAGTACTTGCATCCTGCCTGTTAGATTCTACACACTGTCTTTTTCTGAGACACATGCATTAATGAACTGACTCGATAGGCTTGAAAATGAGAGGGTTTGAGGGAACTTTTTTTCCAGCTAAAAAAAATTACTTTACCCTTTTTTTTATAAGAAAAATTATTAGGTAGAATAATAATATATTCCTCCTGTTCTAATAAAAGTAAATTCATATGGATATATTTTTACTTCAATCACATATAAATTTACTTTTATGTGAGTAAAAGGAGCATGCTCCCGTTTTACATAATAATTTTTCTCTTTTAAAATCAAAGCTAAATTTATAAACTCTTTTGCAATTTTTTTGGAAGGATAAATTAATTTTGAGGATACCAACATTAATGGCCAATGTAGTTAATTGATGGTTAAAATTATTTTTTATTTTAAACTTTCCAGAGCTAGGCCATTATAGATTTAATTTTATTTTTATTTTTTATTTATTTTATCATATTGCATTCATTTGTTCTCATGAAATTTAATTTTAATTAAATCTATTTTCTTATTGTTTAATTTTTATGATCCAATAAAAAGACTTAATTAAATAACTAAATTACAAATTTTATCATACTAAATTACTAATTATATACATACCACTTAAATGTTATAAGTATAACTTATAATATATACTATATAATTAAATACTTAATGAACATGACTTTTATATTTTATAAGTTAACATGTTATATATAACTATATCATTATTGTTTTATTAATTAGTAATTATATATAATATAGTAACTTACCAATTTAGATGTAATTATTAATTAATATTCCATATTTCATAACTTTTCATTTTTCAATCACATATAATTAATAAATTATATATATTATTACCACACAAAAAAAATATATTTAAACATATATATATTATTAGTCACATATAAAATATATGAAGACATAAGAAAAATATAAAAATTCATATGTTAATAAATAAACTAGTTCAAATATTCGGTTTTTAGATATAATTTAGATTGATACAGTTTGAGATGGATATCGGTTCAGATTAATACAAAAATTTGAAACTTTTCCATTAATATCATACGATTTGGAACGATTCGGTCATTTACAAAGCTTTTCAAATTTTTCAAATTTTTAGAATAATTTGGATTGATTATGTGGTATGGTTCAGGGGATCTAGCAGCCGCGCTTACCCCTACTGTAGTATTGATCACATAAAGAAATATTGAGACATTGTCTACATTTTGCAGAAGCATGTTCAATCCACTTATAAAGTTATGTACTTCTGTGTCTTTAACCATGTTCATGTACAATAAGATGGTCAGCTCTTTTGTTATCTTTTCATTTTCCCTTCTCTTACTCCACTTAAATTTGGGTTCTGAACCTGATTTGCTTTCTTGGCTGTGCATGCTAAAATCCCAGCTGCTAGGTTCAGGATAATGGTCACTTTTATCTGTAAATGTTGTATTAACATCATCAAGTTATGTGTTCTGTGAACTTAAAATGATAGATGTTTTAAAGCCAACATTTTGTTATGCAGTTGCTTACTGCAACACTTTTGAGATACCATTTTATGTGATATCCTTTACCTTTTTACTACTGATAAAACTCTTGACAGTTTCACTGTGAGTAATATCTCTACTATCTTTGGCAGACCATTGCAGAAGCCGTTGGTGATTGGTATTTTGGTAGAAACATAACAACCAAGGAGATTGACTGTCCGTATCCTTGTGACAAAACCTGCCATAACCTCATACCATCATCTCCGGTATTTCATCTCCTCCTAAATTTAAATACTTTTAATCTGTGACCAATAATATGGCGTGTACTCTTTGTTGCTAAATAGCCGACATTGCAGGTTTCATAGATGGATTCAAAACATAGATGGAAAAAAGAGTTATTTGCAAGTTTCTCCCATTTCCGGAATTGTGAAGATAGTGGATGATGCAAGAAGGGAAATAGTAAAAGGAAGTGTAGATAATGATTGATATTTGAGGAAATTATACACGACAAAGGAAATTTCAAATTTGATGTTGCACAGTTAGTAATTCAATAAACAAATAAAGATTCATTAGTCTTACAATTTTAGTAAAATTGGAAGGCTTTCTAGGATGTTGCAGGTAAACCTGAGTGCCAGCTTATTGCTTAAAAACATGTTCTGCCCTGAGGTCAAAGCCTGGTGATGTGCATTAACACAGATTGTTAGTTTGATTTTCCATTTCAGATGTGAAACATTACATGCCAAAAGTTACTATTCAGATATATATATATATATATATATATATATATATATATATATATATATATACACAAAATCATTACAAAAGTGTAATCTGTATTGTAAGCTAATGTTATTACATACAATTTATAATTGCTCTTTATCTTTTCCTCGGTCTATTAGGATGGTGGCCGGTTTCGGTTTCTAAGCCACACAACGGAGAGTGATCTTGATGGCTGCGAAGATTGCCCCATGAATCACGAGAATAACAAGTCTGGCATTATCAAGCCAATGCATGGGATTGGTATGGGGTTATGGCTGCTGATTTCTGTTTTGGAACATGGTCACCTTGTAGGCTTGTACACGAAATTAATTAACTGTGTTAGACTCGTACTTTCATTGTAAAACTCCTCACCGGAATGACATCACATCACACACCTAGACAAAAAAGAAAGAAAAAAATATAGCACCGTAAAATATTTATTTTCTTGATTTATTCTTTTGCCTAGCAAAACAAAAATGTGAAGCAAGAATAATGATATGCCAATGCCATCTCATAAACTCGCATAAAGTTCATAAAAAGTTCTGAAAATCTGTCTTGTGATAAAAGCAGAGAAATTCGAAGGCCACTTTCAAACCTTAAAAACGAATATAGCATCATAAATAAGGTCATCTTTTCACACACGGGTAGAGTAACAATTCTCATCCCATCTGTCAGATAATGTTAAATCAAATTTTAGTAAATATTCGTCATGCAATGCTATGTTTTATTTCTCAGTTTCTTTTGCTAAAGTTTGTTGTTAAAGAAAATTATAAGAAGGTAATATACTCAGAAAGTTAATTATTTTGATTAATAAGTTTACATTTTTGCTTTTCAAGCAAATTAACTATTTTCATAATCAATATGAATATGACTCTGAGAATTTCACTATCATTAATTTTAATATATTTGTGAATTAAGTTAATTTTTAATTTTTTTAATTTTGTATTATAAAATTATAAAATAGGTAAAAAATTTGAATATATTTTTTTTTAAATTAACCCTTGGTAAAGTGATTCGCATTAGACATCTTTAGCATATTATATAGTTGGTGCAACCCAGAAAGCAAGCAGGTATATATTTCTTGACATGAGACAGCATAAATTTTGTGCCTAACTATTAAGCTATAGGAAACTGAAAAGGCCGCAAATTCTCTCTAAGGCCATCTCCTAACACAACACCATTTTACAGTCCATTTTAATCTCCAACCCAATTGCATTTGATGAACAGTAAATGTTTTACTGTTCATCAATGTCAATTTTTTTTTTAATTTTATATATAAAAAATTTATAATTAAAATAAATATTTTACAAGTCCGTTATTTTTTTTTATTTTTATTTTAAATAATATATAAATAGTAAATGAGTCATTTTAATTAATAAATTATTATAATTTAATTTATTAGATTATTACTTTGCTAAATTGGTAATTAAATTTTTTTAATAAATATGTAAATTATATTTATTTATGGGTAATTATTGAAATATTATAAAATAGTGAAGTATTATAATAAATTGTACAAAATAAATAAAAAAGAATATAAAAAAAATATTTTTTTTACTGTAAAAAATAGTATTAGAAATAGAGTTATAGTTGGAGATAAAATTACTGTTTGATGTGATATAAATTGTAAAATGGTGTAAAATTGACTGTATTTTAGTGCTGTGGGTTATATATGGCCTAAGAAAAAGAAAATAAAAAAATAAAAATGAAAATCTGTGGACCTACCATGGCCATGTAACGTTAACAAACAATAAGCTTAAGCTACAATACATGATGTCAATACTATTCTAAACGTAGTAGTTTCACCACATACTAGAAACGACACCCAATCCACATCCAACAAGAACCTCCGCCACACCACCACCGCTGTCCGCCACCAGTCTCAGTAATATTACCAAAACACCCTTATCTATTTTGCCCGAAAAGCATATGCAAAAAACATTATTTAATAGCATCAATTGGGCCAAAACTCCATCATTTTTCACGCAATTTAACACCCTTTCTTCCTCTCTATTCATTAGACCCAAAAAGCTCCGCGATAGCAAAAGCAAAAGGAGAGGAGAGATAAAGGAGAGACAGTGGAGTAGTAGAAGTAATTATAAGAGTAATAAAAGTTCCATGACTTGCTCCTCTATTAGCACTGTATCTGGTGGTGGTGATGGTGGAGGTGGAGATGAGAATGGTTCTCTCCGTAGCTTCAAATTGAACGAATCCAGTTTCTTGGCTTCTCTTATGCCAAAGAAGGAGATTGGTGCCGATCGCTTCATCGAAGCTCACCCTGAGTTTGATGGACGTGGTGCTGTTATCGCTATTTTTGGTACTTGAAACTCACTTGATCATTCCCTCCCTGTTGGACCATAATAGAGAAGCTAGATTGATTTATTTATTACTTGTCAAATGTTGCTTGAATTTAGATTCTGGAGTTGACCCGGCTGCAGCTGGATTGCAAGTGACATCTGATGGGAAACCGAAAATCCTCGATGTTATTGATTGGTATTAACATACTTACCCTACGATTAATGCTTTATTATTATTACTATTAGTTATGGATTTTTCATTCCTATTTCTTCAGCACTGGAAGTGGAGATATTGATACCTCAAAGGTGGTGAAGGCTGATGCAGATGGTTGCATTCATGGGGCTTCAGGTTGACTTCATTGAATATTTTCAGTATTCTGTTATTCCCTCATTCTGATGTGTCTTTTATATTGTTACCAGAAAATTTTTTCTTACTTCTATTTATGATAATCAAAGTCTCATTGCTTCTGAAGTCTGTGCTTTGGTTGTAATGAAATGTATCCAATAGGAGCATCTCTGATTGTCAATTCGTCTTGGAAAAACCCATCTGGTGAATGGCATGTGGGTTATAAGTTGGTGTATGAGCTATTTACAAGCACATTAACTTCTCGTTTGAAGGTCAGCGTTGTTGTTACAACTTATTTTTGCAATTTAAATTCTGCATCTAAACTCCAGCATTACCTGTTTCTCTAATAAACAAAAATTTTCTCACACCCACCCCCCTTCCTCTTCCTTTTTTTTTTAAAATTAACAGAAAGAAAGAAAAAAGAAGTGGGATGAGAAAAACCAGGAAGAAATTGCTGTGGCTGTAAAGCATCTTGATGAATTCAATCAGGTTATTGGAAAATGCTTCGAATTGATTTCTTCATTATATGTGTGTCATGATAAAAAATGTATAGTTTATTTGGCCCTGATTATGTTGTTAATTGTAGAGAAAATATTTTGGTTTTCATTTGGGGACAACAAGGTCTTGTTTAGTTATGAAAATTATTTTCTATTTTCCTTTTCTAGTTTTCTTTTTCATTTCCCAATTTTCTATATTTCCATTTTCCAAATTGAAAATTAGAAAACAAGAAAATGTGTTTAGATTTCTTTCCATTTAAAGTTTTCTCTATTCCTTCATTTCTATTTTTATTTCTAAGATTCCTTTTTTGTACTGAATATATAACTATTATTTTTCATAACTCTTTATTTTAAAAGAAAGTGGATAACATTATAAAGTAGTTTTCCGTTATATAATGTAATTTTGGAAAACTTGGAAAATTGTTTTTAAATTTTCCATTTAGAAAATTTTGATAATTAAATACCAAATTTCATTTTTTTATTTTCTTGGAATAATTTTCTAGAAAATATTTTTTGTTTTTCACAATTAAACAAGATCTAAATTTCTTCCTTTTTTGCACACGAACTTTTCTAAAAATTATTTCCCTAGAAGCCTATACATGGAGAATATGTATTGGATACATTGCTTGTTAGAGTTATGCATTTTTGCTGGCTAAATAGAATGGTGGAGCATTGCTGGACAAGGTATTCTTATTGGATGCTGAAATATTATCTGTGGTTATCCTCATTCCAGCTTAATGTGTTATGATGCCCTTGTTTTCCAGAAACACTCCAATCCAGATGATGTAAATTTGAAGAAGGTTCAAGAAGACCTTCAGAACAGAATTGATATTCTACAAAAGCAAGCTGATGTGAGTATCATGCTCTTTAATTATATTACTTTGCTAAAGTTATTTTTTTGTTGTTCTGAAAAATATTTTTTTTTTTCCTACACTTCAGATCTATGATGACAAGGGACCCATTATAAATGCTGTTGTATGGCATGATGGAGAGTTGTGGAGGGCTGCTCTTGATACGCAAAGTCTTGAGGATGACCCAGACTGTGGAAAGCTGGCTGATTTCGTTCCTCTTACAAATTATAGGTATATGTAACTACAATCGGCCATGCAGCATGATTCAAATTCCTTTAATTGGTTTTGTTTGGAATATGATTTTCATCTTGGTCTACTGGGTTTGTTTCGAATATGATTTTCATCTTGGTCTGCTATTTGCATCCACATCCTATATTTGAAAGATTATGATATGAAATTGTTATTGACCACGCGGCATTGTTCAGAAGTCATTTATCTAATTTTTGGCTGGAAGATGATTTTCATCATGTTAGTTGCATCCACATCCTCTATTTGAAAGATTATGATATGAAATTGTTATTGACTACGCAGCATTGTTCAGAAGTCATTTATCTAATTTTTGGCTGGAAGATGATTTTCATCTTGGTAGGTGCATCCACGTCCTCTATTTGAAAGATTATGATAAGAAATTGTTATTGACCACACAGCATTGTTCAGAAGAAATTTATCTTATTTTTGGCTGGAAGATGATTGTCATCTTAGCGTTCTATTTGCATCCACGTGCTTAATTTGTTGTCTTGTTTATTTATGTATAGTGCAAAGAAAAAAAAAAAAGAGGCAGCATTGAGGAGCTGAAGTCACACTCCATTTAAGTGATATATAAATGGACATTTGGATGGATAGACTGTTATGTGTCTTAGATGTCTTTGTGTCGAGATAAAATTTGTGATATAGCCTTTTGTTTATTGTATTTTTAGGCAATCATTTGCTGGGTTCTTTATTTGTTGAAATCTTTGTTGACTTTCTATTTTAACAATTCTGAACCTAGGCTGGTTTTTGTGAGTTTATAGTGTAATTGGGTTAGTGATGCTCCAATGAAATATCATATGTCACACAATTTGAATTCTCGAATGATTCTGTGGAAACTATTTTTTCAGGACTGAAAGGAAATTTGGTGTATTTAGCAAGTTGGACGCTTGTTCATTTGTACTTAATATATATAATGAGGGAAATGTCTTAAGCATCGTAACTGATAGCTCCCCTCATGGCACTCATGTTGCTGGTATTGCTACTGCCTTCCACCCAAAGGTACTTCAGTTTGTGTAGTTATTTATCTGTTTGTTTGTTCTTTCCACTGGAAAATTATTTGACTTTTGGTGCTTTTCATTGATGAATTGCTGGCAGGAACCGTTGCTGAATGGAGTTGCACCTGGATCACAGTTGATATCATGCAAAATTGGAGACTCACGTTTAGGTTCAATGGAGACGGGTACTGGCTTGACAAGGGCTCTGATTGCTGCTGTAGATGTGGGTCAAATTTATTCCACTATAGTACTTTCATCTTATTTTATTTGCATCTGGATTATGCTTTGTATATTTTTTTAATGGTTGTAATTTAAAGGTTGTATTGGTTAATTTTTCATCAACTGGCTTTTAGCTTTCAAAATAGCTCAAGTATTTATTCTATATATAGCAAATTATATTCTGTATAGAAAAAAAGTTTTTTTATGTTACATTATAACGCCTTTTTCATTTCCAGCATAAATGTGATCTCATCAACATGAGTTATGGAGAATCTGCATTACTTCCAGATTATGGCCGCTTTGTTGACCTTGTTAATGAAGTATTAATTCGAAACCCTAACAATTATTGCTGTAACATTTGTTGTCTTTTTTTCTTATTCAGCATTTCAAGCTTTATGAGTCACTGTTATTTTATTAGGTAGTAAATAAGCACCGTCTTATATTTGTGAGTAGTGCTGGTAATAGTGGTCCAGCATTGAGCACTGTTGGTGCACCTGGCGGCACAACTTCCAGCATTATAGGAGTTGGTGCATATCTCTCTCCAGCAATGGCTGCTGGTGCTCATTGTGTAATTGAACCTCCTTCTGAAGGACTTGAATACACTTGGTATATTTATTTCCTTTTGCTTGACTCTTCACAGTACACACACAAACACCCTATAAATGACTGTCCTAGTTTAGGTTTAAATAGCTTATACTTAGTTATATTGGAGCACAGGTCCAGCAGAGGACCGACAGCTGATGGAGATCTTGGAGTCTGTGTAAGTGCTCCTGGTGGGGCTGTTGCTCCAGTCCCTACATGGACTCTTCAAAAATCCATGCTCATGAATGGAACATCTATGGCCTCTCCATCTGCTTGTGGCGGTATTGCATTACTAATAAGTGCAATGAAGGTTCTTTTCTATGCAATTTCTCTTTCTTTTACCTCTTTTACATGGTTGACGCTACTCATCACTGGACTGAAGCTTATCATATGCTACATCATGTCTGCAGGCTGAGGGTATTCCTGTAAGTCCATATAATGTAAGAAAGGCTCTTGAGAATACGTCTATTCCTGTAGGCGAATTGCTGTCAGATAAACTAACTACAGGACAAGGGCTTATACAAGTTGATAAGTTAGATATTCTGCTTCACCTTTTGGTCATCTATAATTTTGGCAAATAAATTGAATTTTTTGTGAATATGGAGTTGTTTGTGACTGCTTGTTGCATGACAGGGCATATGAATATATAAAACAGTCCAAGAATATTCCAAGTGTTTGGTATGAAATAAAGGTCAATCGATCTGGAAAATCAAGTGAGTATGGTTTTTATCTACGTACCCCATGCCTTGCACGCAGACACTTGACTTCTTGGGAGACAATTACAAAATCAAATACATTCTAGTAACTGTGTTTATGTCTCTTACAAATCTAAATGCTTCATGCACATAATATTACTGCTTGAAACCTGCTTATGTAATATTAATTAGGTAACTGAAGCAATAGGATTTTCACTAGATATATGAAGATAATTTTTTCCTGTTTAGAATTCTTTGTATCCCTATTGTTGGTTCCTGATGTTATATGAATATTTTGGTAATTGTTGAACTACTAGTTGATTGTGTCAACATTGAAGGAATTTTAATTGATTTTAGTCACGTACTACTGAGTGATGATACCATAAATTTGTTAATGTTATGTTTTGGCTGCAGCTCCTACTTCACGGGGCATTTACTTGAGGGAGGCCAGTGTATGCCAACAGTCTTCAGAGGTCGGTTATTGTCAAACCTTGTGTTGATTTTGCTCATACGTGTTATCAATATGTGTTGTGAGAGTTCTGTGTAATTTTTTTTCCTGAACACCAGCAATTCTAGCTTCAAACAATCCTCTAGTTATGATCACTTGTTCGCAGTTGAGATATTCTTCATTGGTAGTGAATAAATTATTTTAGTTCCTCTTCATACCCTGAAGGTGCTTTGAGCTTCAGTTCCTTTGATCACCTGGCAATCTTTTGATGAAACCTGTACTGGAGAAAGGCAGCCATGTTTTGGGGAGGATTTTAAAGCATAACTCTAAACTAGTATATGTTTGATTTACTTGGTCGTTATTTATGTTTTGTTAGGAATTAGAGGCACAGGCAATTAGTGGTTATAAAAGAAAAAGTCCAAACTGACTTGGACATCAGTGGACACAATCCAGGGTGTTAAAAATTATGGAACTGCATTCATGATAATTCTGATTGTCCTGGTTCAAGTACTGGTGTTCTTGTCTAGAACTTGCTGGTTCTTTTGTGTGACTGTCAGCTAGCCTTTCATTGTCTAAGGAGCTAGTTTATTTGTACATTCTATTGTAATGCTGGTTTAATAAAATATAAATTTTGGCAATAAGTTTTTTGAATTCGTCGTTTATATTTCTCACTTGTATCTGCCACTTCTTATCACTAAAGTTATATTTTAACAGTGGACAGTGCAAGTTGAACCTAAGTTTCACGAAGGTGCAAGTAACTTGGAAGAATTGGTTCCCTTTGAGGAATGTATTGAATTACATTCTACTGAAAAAGCAGTTGTGATGGCTCCTGAGTACATCCTCCTTACTCATAATGGGCGTAGCTTCAAGTTAGTCACCACTACTTTATGTTGTATTTTTCCTTCAAAGTTTCCTTATCTATGTTTAGACTATCATTTGGTTCTTAGCCTTAGAAAATTGTCTGAAAAATACCATACATTGTTTCTCTATAAGTTCTATGTTGAATCATCGTTAGTGAGAAATAAGAATGCTCACAATTGCATACACTAAAAAATTTCTTAGTATGCCTAAATGCATGCAAAGAGATCCATTTGTTGTTTCTCCAAGCTTCTCATGTGGACTTTTCTTTAATGTTCTCAGACTCCATAGTTTTTGTTATGTTGTTTTGGAAATTTTCAGCAATTTGGCCCATAATATTTTTGATCCTATAATTGCACTAATTTTTTGATGTCTAGAGGTAGTCAATTTATAGTTGTTCAATCTATTATGTCCAAAGGTACAGTCTATTAACATGCACTTTTCCCCTTGTTACAGCATTGTGGTAGATCCAACCAAGCTAAGTGATGGTTTACATTATTATGAAGTATATGGAGTCGACTGCAAAGCACCATGGCGTGGTCCCATTTTTAGGATTCCAATTACGATAGCAAAGCCTATGACTGTAAACAGTCGACCTCCACTTGTTTCCTTTGCAAAGATGTCATTTCTACCAGGTCATTTTTTATTTTATGGAATTACCATATAAAGTTATAATTTCGCTTTTGTGTAATTTTTCTTTGGCATGCATGCTTCTTTATGATATATAGCTTACAAGTGGTCTCGTTTTAGTTGCCAAGTCAAGCACAAGTATTTTATTTTTGCGAGTTGTCCAATTCGAAGCATTCTATGGCCTGCTCACTAAGGATGGCATAAGGAAATACATGTAGGGAGGAAATAACAAAAATTACAAAAAGAAGTTCACAAACATTAATCACCAAATAGTCAAAGATATCACAAAAAAATGCAAATACAAATACAAATGTATGGGTATTTTTACAGTGATGCGAACCCCAATCGACTTGCTTTGAGAGTCAACGCCTTTACGCATGATATGCGACTCCTTGAAAAGCCAAATCATATTTGAAACAAGAAATCTTGACCCAATAGCAACCTGTGCTAGAGAACCTTGGTATAATTGAAAAACGCCACAAAGAGATTAGTTTTGATAAGTTCTAATGATTCTAGCAAGAACCAAAACTGAGAAAATTTCTCACAAAATTTATATTAATCAAAATCTGAACTTCCTAGATAAAATAAATTTTCTAAATAAGAATAACCTTACTAGATAAGGATAATCTTCCTAAATAAGAATAATTTTCTAGGTAAAGATAACCTTTCTAGACAAGAATAATCTTCCTAGATAAGGATAAGTTTCTAAATAAGATAAAAATAAAACCTAAATTGGCCTATAAACTAATACAAAACATGTCCAAAACTCACTAATACACTTAATTTTAATATAAAATATACAATCTAACTAAAACTAATTAAATAAAATTGATCAAAATCTAATATGTATAAGACTCTACTTGGGATCATATCATGCAGTCAGAGAAATATTGCCAAGTTAGATTTTTCCTATTTTAAGAATTGAAAAGTTCTAGGATCCCTAACTTACCACTTAACAAACCTTTAGATACTATGTGAAACTAAGATGCATGTTTAGGTTAGTATGGTAGCAAGCATTACTAAATAATTTGATGCACATAAGTTTTCTTTAACGGTCCGCTCTGAGACTGGACTACCTGTTGGATTTTTTTGTGGTGAAATACTGAACTGAGTTCATTTCCTTTTCTATCATGGCTCTTCTGCTTGAATAGGCCACATAGAAAGGAGATATATTGAAGTGCCACTTTGTGCTAGTTGGGTTGAGGCAACCATGCGAACGTCAGGGTTTGATACTGCACGGCGATTTTTTATTGATACTGTTCAGGTACAAATGTGTTGGGACTCTATTAGGTTGTTTAGACCTTCTGTAACATGCTTGCTATGTGCAGATTTGCCCCTTACAAAGACCTATCAAGTGGGAGAGTGTTGAAACATTTTCTTCTCCTGCTACCAAAAGCTTTTCATTTCCTGTGGTGGGTGGTCAAACAATGGAATTAGCTGTTGCTCAGTTCTGGTCAAGTGGCATAGGAAGTCATGAAACCACTATTGTAGACTTTGAGGTAGCAAGTTGATATTAGGACTATGGCTACTTTATTTAATTGAATATTAATTTGTTTATCTTTTATTTCTTGGTACTTTGGACATTTTTATCATGCACTCGTGCTTGTTGCTGATTTTCCTTGAACTGATGACTTTGTGGACTTCTTGTTTCATGTTTTCTTTTATCATATCAATTCCCTGTGCTTCTCCTTCTTTCTCCCCATTTTGGATAATTTTGCTTTATTTTTATGTTATCTTGTTTGCCTGGAACATTGTCCTCAGTTTGAAGCAGAAGTTGGCATATAGCAATTCTAGACATCAGATTTGCACTTTTGGTTGCAAGGGATCAGGGGAAGTTTGTTGTTCCTGTAATTTCATTAAAATATACACCTAAATTTCTTATACTGTAGCAGTATCTGACAATTTCTTATTGGGAAATAGCCAGGAAGATCTTGTGTCATGCTTGTGCTTTAAGAAGTCTTAAATGAATTAGAGCTGCAGAGACATGCTAAAAGAGATAAAGATTTGAAGCGGCATCATGTGATTAACAATACAAATCATTGGAGATGAATTGCTCAAATTGCAACATTTTATTTTGGTTCTATATATGCTTTACTGTGGCCTTGTATGGTGTGTGGGCCTCTCTGACTCCGTCTATTAGTTTATTTTTTGGGTCAAATCCTTTGATGTGATATAAGAGCCTATTAGTTTTCATACTGTGTTGCATTAATGTGTTAACCTTGATGTTCATCATTCTTTGGTCCACTCAGTTTCTGGTCTTAGTTATTGGTCATGCGCAGACCTTTCCACCTATTCGCTTAAACTTTGAAGTTGGATGTTTAAACTTTAAACTAATGTTCACGTGTCTCTGCAAGCTTCATAGGCATCATAGTGATAAAAAAAAGTTTGTAAGTCAAAGGAAAACTGAATTAAAATGTTTCATATTGCATGTTTGTTTAGTAATTGATTGGCGGATGGTAATAAAAATGCATGAGTTTCAGGAGTCCTTGTTTTTTAATAAATTATGTGCGCTCTCTAGGCAATCATATTCCTCTCTAAACTCTTGTTTCCGGTTTTCCTTTTTATTTCATCTCTTTACAAGTCTTCCTTTATTCATGTTTAGATTGAAGTTGATCATATGTTCTGTTGTACATGTGTGCTCATTAGATGACATGTCTTCTTTGTACTCTTTTTAATTGTATATTTGTAGATTGTGTTTCATGGGATTAACATCAATAAAGAGGATATAGTGCTTGATGGGAGTGAAGCACCTGTCAGAATTGATGCTGAAGCTCATTTGGCATCTGAGAAACTTGCTCCTGCTGCTATTTTAAATAAGGTGAACTATATTTCATTACGGAGATGATGTTGGCATTATTTTTCCCCTCTTGAGCGAATTTAAATTCTTTTTCTTTGCCGTGGTTATTTGCATATTAATGCTTCATCTCTTCGTATCTCTCATTTTCCATTTGCAGATAAGAGTTCCATATCGACCTATTGATGCTAAACTCAGCACTCTCACAGAAAATCGTGACAAACTACCTTCGGGCAAACAGACACTAGCACTAATATTAACGTAAATTTTCATTTTAGTTTGGCTAATGTACTGAATTTCAAAACTTTCATCATCATTCATTCTTTATCTTTTTGGCTTTGCAGTTACAAGTTTGAATTGGAGGATGCTGCTGAAGTAAAGCCCACTGTTCCATTGCTTAATAATCGTATATATGACACTAAATTTGAGTCACAATTTTATATGATATGTGACACAAACAAGGTACTTTTAAATTGCAGAGTAATCACTACTTCAGGAGTGGAATTCTTAACAAGTCCTAGAAATTTTAATTTTTTTGGTAATGAATATATTATTTTAGCAAATAGATATACACCAAAACAATAATGTTTTAATCTGTGTGCGATGATGTCAATGAATGTAGCAGTAGGTTAAGTGATTCTCTTATACCTTAACAGACTTTAAACAGAAGCATTCTTCTTTTCTCTTTTTATGTCCCAAGTTAATTCCTGCCATACTTTTATTTCTCTTTCCAAAAATAGCGTGTGTATGCAATGGGTGATGTCTATCCAGAGTCTTCAAAACTTCCCAAAGGTGAATACAATTTACAGCTGTATCTAAGGTATGCTCCATCCATTTGCCTTGGCAGATCAAATCCACTATCACACATGTTTATCCATTTATGTGCGTGTACATACACAAAGCAACTAATTTTTCTTGTCTAGTTCTTATCAATTTTAAAATTTATGGAGCGAGAGATGCTTCTCCCAGTTAATTTTTCTTGATGATGATGATGGTGCAGGCATGACAATGTGCAATATTTGGAAAAAATGAAACAGTTGGTATTATTTATTGAGAGAAATTTGGATGACAAGGTAAGCTATCTTGATCTTAAATATTGACTTCATGAGATATTAGATGAAGCAAATGGCATGTTGCAGTCATGAAACTCTTGGCTGTGCTAGTTTGATCATATGCATTTGGCAATATGTTAGGACTTAGCTTGCGATTTCTATGAAAGAGTCATGTTCTATTGCTTTTCTTAGTAAATAGCAGAGTCAATAAAGTGAAAAAAAAAAATTGTGTTGGGGTGAGTTGACAGTTATGATATCAGCTGGGCCATTATTCATGTTGTGCTGTCAACATTAGTATAAAAAGATAGTAGTTGTATTGGGATTCAACTTTTGACAATTGAAAGAATATCCAGAAAATTCTCCAATATACTCTCTTTCTTTCTCTAATCTGCAATTGAATTATACTTTTTCTCTGCTATTTCTTTATTTATCACTTTTCCTTTTAGTTTCTCCTGAAACAAACACTACTATTCTTCTAATGTTGGTTCCCTGAGCTCAAATCCTAACACGTTATATTTTAGCAATTTATGCATTTTGCTTTATTAATTTGTATCATGCTTGGGCTTAAATCAAATCCATGCAGTGCCATATCTTACCGGGGATAATTCTAAAGTGCTGTGAAATGGATAACTTTTCCCTTCTGCTGTTTGGCTAGATTTAACTTCTCACACCTGATTGTTCTTCATGTTATGGGGATTTAATAAATTGCTGAAGCCTGAAACCGTTAAAAAATTTTGAACGTTTTCATTGATCTGGGATAAATAAACCTGCTTGAAAAGCATCAATAAGGGGAATTTCTCACACAAATATTTCATAATCTTCTGACTGTTTTTCTGAGTTAGCTTTGTCTTTCTTCTCTGTTGGTAGGATTCTGATTCCCCCTTGATAGATCTAGTTTCAAGGATTTAATACATTGATGAAACAACTATAAATTTGTGATTTAATCTAGCATAGTTTGAGATTAATCTAGCATAGTTTGAGAATATCAAAAGTATTGTATTTCTAACTTCCATCTGGCATATCGCATATGAGCTTTGTTTTGGTTAAAATTATGTGCAAGATATGTGGTGACATTGACAGTAAAGTTGCCATTCTGGAAACCCTTTGTATTACAAGTACATAATCTATATGTTGAAGTTTCTTAAAGTAGGATCTAAACTTCTTTAGAAGATTGGACTGCTACTGCAGTTGAAAACTATTACTGAAAATACCTAAATTTTATGTGATGCCACAGTTTCAAATTTGACATTTTTCTGGGTTTCAAATCAAAAGTCTGTTTATCTTAAATTATGTAATGTAGCTATTTGCTAATAAATTACTTCTATGGAATTTTTGTATGAAATTGCCAGTAAAATACTTCTATGGAATTTTTATATCAGATCCAACGTATTTTATACTGTTCAAAGAGGAAAAGATTATGTTAACTCATGCCTTCAGTAATAGTTACCATTTTATCTTTTAGGTACTTAAATGCTCTAGTTATTTTTTTTTAATGCAGGATGCCATTCGATTAAACTTTTTCTCTGAACCGGATGGACCTGTAATGGGAAATGGTGCTTTTAAATCCTCAGTCTTAGTTCCAGGGTATGTTTTGCGCCTGAATGATATATTTCTATGGTTCACTTGTGTAATCTCCTTCCTTTATTACATTCTTCAATTTATAATTTTCTGGTAGGAAGAAAGAAGCTATTTACTTGGGCCCACCAGTGAAAGACAAGCTTCCGAAGGTATTAGAATCTTCCCTCTCTGAGATCCTTCACTCCTTTTGTAAAAATCATTTTTACCATAAATAAAATAGAAGTATACAATGATGCTCATAAAATTTCTGCAGAATGCTCCACAAGGATCTGTACTGCTAGGAGCAATCTCATATGGAAAGCTATCGTTTGTTGGTCAGGAAGAAGGGAAAAATCCAAAGAACTTTGTATCTTATCAAGTGTCTTATATAGTGCCTCCAAACAAGGTTGTAACCTGTGGTACCTTCAATTTTCTTTATATAAGTTAATTTTACTGTGGCATCCAATACAGATGTCTGCCATTGAATTTAATATGAGCACACCTTTTCTCTAATGCCCTTTTGACAGGTTGATGAGGACAAGGGAAAAGGGTCATCTTCAACTGGCTCTAAAACTATTTCCGAACGTCTAGAAGAAGAGGTACTTTCAAGCACTTTGAAGTCAATTTTCTTGCTATGTATTGAACAATTACTTGGGGGGATGTGGAATGCCTTTTATTCACATATATAAAAGTTGCTATATTCGAGTTCTTTAAAGTTTTAATTAAAGAACCTTTTAATCCTATTTTTTTCCAGTTATTATCTTTTGAGTTTACAACTACTTGCTGCCTGTTCACTTTTGCAGGTTCGAGATGCAAAGATAAAGGTATTTGGCAGCTTAAAGAAAGACACTGATGAAAAACGCTCAGAATGGAAAAAATTGTCCATCTCTCTTAAGGTTGAAGCTTATTTAATGTTGAAATGCTATTATGTGTACATTTTAAAGCTATTTCTTAACAGAGAGTATTTGCATGTGAACAAGCCAAGCTTTTTCAGTTTTGCATTGAGGTCATGTCCATTGGTGGATATTCCTGTTTATCTCTAGTGCATACTATCTGGAAGTCTCAGGCAACAGGATTTTCCGAATTGTCAGATCTAATTGCATTTGGGTTGGTGTAATCTTATAGATTGGGTGGAGGGCTGGAGGCTGCCCAAATTGAAGAATTTTGCTGTATTCACTCTCTTTGGATTAGCTGATCTAGCTAGTCTTGCAAACTTTATTTGTTTTGAGTATTTACCTTTAAGTTCAAACAATTTGGCCTGGTTGGTCAAATGCTTTAGGTCTTGAATTCATGGTATTGTTTCTGGAGAATGTCAACTCACAAGTATCATCTGTTCTTTGGCAGTCTGAATACCCAAATTATACTCCACTGCTTGCTAAGATTTTGGAAGGCTTGCTTTCTGAGAGTAATGTCGAGGACAAAATTGGTCATGATGAAGATGTAAGTTATATGAAATGCCATATTTATGCATTTATGTAGTCGTTTTTATAGAAGAAAATGGTAGGACTGAGCATTTATATCTTCTGCTGGATTTTTGTTTCCAATTTAATCATCATGTGACTGTTAATGTCTTAAGGAAGTAACGAGTTTCTGTATTTAATGGGACTTGGAGGGATAACTTTGTTGATTAGAACCTCTGTTTTGCTTTTTTGAGCTTGGCTGAAGTGAATGATGAACTTTCTTTCTTCCTTCTGTTCCCTTTTTTAAGGACATGATGAGATTAGTGATTCCCTTGCACATTGCCATTTTACAGATTATACGTGCAGCAAATGAGGTAATTGCTAATATTGACACTGATGAGTTGGCAAAATATTTTTCCCTCAAGAATGATCCAGAGGATGAGGAGGTAGAGGTATCTATGATGCTTTTTTTTTTTCTTTGTTTTGCTCCTCTTGAACAATGTTGCGTGGAAACTTATTTGGAAAATTTACTGCTGATTCTTGGCATATTTAAGATATTTAATTAATGCAGCACATTCTTTTCTTAATTTTGGGGTTTAAGTTTCTCATCTTGCTGATGCATTTCCCTTCTACTGTTATCTTTTTTTTTATTATTATTTAAATTGTTGCATGCATTCGTGTATGCTAGAGTAACAACTATTACACCCTCTGCTGCTTTTACTATAGAAAATAAAAAAGAAGATGGAGACTACTCGGGATCAATTAACAGAGGCACTGTACCAAAAAGGTCTTGCAATTTCAGATATTGAATCTCTGAAGGTAGGAAGAGTTAGCTACATTTTTTATTTTCCTTGAAAATGCATGCACCACCATGTGAGACGGATTCATCTAGTTCTTCCTATAACATGAAACCACAAAAATACCAGTAAGAATTCCACATTGGACTTAGCAAGTAAACATTTTTTGGGGTTTTGAAACATGAGAACTTTCTGTCTGCCATTGTTAGTTTTCTGGAAAAATGTATTAATTTAAGAGAGAGAGAGAGAGCGAGAGTTTGAAGAAAGTCTTCAACTTGAGTGAGAACTTCAATGTTGTCTTTCTTTTCTCTTTTTTTTTTAATTTTTTATTTTATTTTTATGTGTGTGTGTTTGGGGGGGGGGTGGGGGAGGGGGGAGAGGGGAAAGAGAGATAGAAGTGGTGTCAGTTACTACTTCCCTCCTCTGCCTGTTTTCTTAAATTTTGATCTGGCAGTGATTTTTTTCTTTCCCTTCTTTTTTGGTAAAAGGATCTGACATGGATATATGTCGAAGTCTCTGATTCGTCCAAATTTCAAAACATAGGATACATGGACACCAATTCAAAGGGGGTACGTTATGTATCCTAATAATCATGAACCATGCACATAATGTTGATTTTAATGAGACCAAGTGTTTTTTTCTGATCTAATTGACTTGTATCATAATCAACTTTGTCATGGTTACATTACAGGGGCACAAAGCTGAAGCCTTAGCTGTAACAGAAGGCGCAAAAGATGTTGACAGGACTGATAAAAAATCTGCACCAGAAACTGGTGGCCAGCCAGATCTTTTTGAGGAGAATTTCAAAGAACTACGAAAATGGGTTGACATGAAGTCCTCTAAATACGGCACCCTCTTAGTCATTCGGGAAAGACGACGTGGAAGGCTCGGAACAGCACTAAAGGTAAATTTACTTTTGCTGTACTTTTCATGCTTCCTTGATGATTTATCACAAGGAAAAGAATTTCCATCATTCTATCCAACTGCTGAGGCTCAAGCACCTCGATAGTAGTTTCTGTCCGAGAAATTATCTGGAGAAGAAATGGGTATTGTATATTCTCAAGTGAGCTCTCCTTTTTCTTTAACCAAATCATCGACTGGATCAGGTGTTGAATGACATGATTCAAGATGATGGTGATCCTCCAAAGAAGAAGCTTTATGAACTGAAGCTCTCATTGCTTGATGAGATTGGATGGAGTCATTTGGCAACACATGAGAGACAATGGATGCACGTGCGATTCCCTCCAAGCTTGCCTCTTTTTTAAAGATCTGCTTTATATTTAGGTAGATTGAACGTGCAATATTAAATAACTTATTCTGGCACCAGTCCAGCTTCAATAATTCTAATCACTATAAGAATACTTCTACCATAATAAAATGATTTCTCTTCAGCGACTCCTTCCCTATTCTCAACTTTTTATTATTATTCATTGCTCATTGTTATTTACCTCATCAATCAGATGATTGTCCCATATTTGCTCATTCTTATTTACTTCATCTATCAGATGAGTGTTCCATATTTGCTCATTGTTATTTACTTCATCAATCAGATGACTCCCATATATTTGTGTAGTTACACAGAAGGAATTGATTTTTTTTTCTCAATAATAGAAATAATTGATTACTCTGTACTCTTTATAATATGTTATATGTATAGCAGTTGATTTCTTAGCAAAATAGAGTTGACAGGGGTTATAATATGTATAGCAGTTGACTTCATTAGCAAAATAGAGTTGACAGGAAGCTATAATAGAGTGTAGGTATCTGGGTAATTGGTAAAGTTTAGGCCTTTCATTTGATTAGTTCAAGGGAAGTGTTGTATTGGTAACGTAGATATGGGGCTTTCAAGTTGCAGTGTTTTTCTAGGTGCTATTGCCGCTAAAGCTTTACTTGATCTGTAATGATAACGTGTCTTTTTATTTTTGTTTTCATTAATCTGAGAGAAATTATTAGGTATACTCCTTTTAGGGGTGGAATTGTGTATAATTGAAGCGGATATATAGCAATATGATTATATTTCTATCCTACTCAATAATTTCTTTTAATCTAATAGAATAGAAAAGTATTAGAATGAGCTTCAACTTATAGTCTTTACTTGAATTTTCACTTTCCAATCTCCTGGGCGACTTTAATTAGCATTTCTTTATAATGTTGATAAATAATTGAAACTTAATTGCTTGGAAATGCAAATCATATTATCAGCTACTGGTCCGTTACGGAATACAGTCTTAGCAATGAAATTCTAAGTACCTCTGCTCTCTATTGGTTGGCATTTTATACTTTTCTTTATAACAACAAAATGCTATTTAATTAAATTCTCAGTTATTTGTTATTACATGGTAGATGCCTAACATTATGAAAGATTGATCACAAATCTTGAACACATGTTAAATTACATGTGAAATAACAAGGAACTTGCCCTCTGTTGAAAATGTTAGTAAAAATAGTTTCTTCTGCTCTTGCCGGGTAATTAGACTATGATAATAGGATTTGACTATTCATTTTAACTAACATAGTTTCATTACTTTAAATTTAAATGTCTGACATTGTTAAAACTCTGAATGTGTTGTTTATTTGTTAGGTTCATTAGGTTTGAATTACATAATAATAAAGAAGAATTCTCTCCCTTTTTAATTAATTTTTATCAATTGGATTTAAATTCAATTAAAAGTGATAAAATTACTGCAGCAGTCAATAAGAACAGCTTGATTGATTTCTGAGACAAGAACATTAAATCTTCTATTAATTTTCCACATTAGACAACAAAAACAACAAACGAAACCACCAAGAAAAACTGCTCAAGTCCTTAGTGGCACAAACACTAGACATGATGATTACATAGAAGTATTTTCAATTCAAAATTCCTAACCTTATGTTTGCAGAGGTTGAACAATGAGAGGCAACCCTAAACTAGGTCTTAAAGAAAGCAAAATAGAAGGGGAATGAGAATAAGTAGGAGAAACAGAGAATGAAAACCTAGTAAGAATTAAAGATAAAATAACCTTATACTCCATCAAAGACAAGTTTTTACCTATACACATTCTTCCTCCAAATCCAAAAGGTAAAAACCCCATTTTGTGCTTGCATCCACCATACAAATCATCCTTAAACCTCTCTGGTATAAACTCATATACATTTTCTCCCCACAGATTAGGGTCATGATGCATGCCCACAACATCAATCCACACATTAGTTCCTTTAGGGATTGTAAAATTATCTATTGTAATATCTTCTCTAGTTTGCCTTTGTACGTTAGGTGCTGGTGAGTATAGTCTCAGAATTTCATTCCACACCCATCCCATCTGCAACAACATAATTTCATATTGGTATTTTTAATAAGCTTTCTTTCTGATCAAATAATTATAAAAAAGTAAATTTTGAGAACTCAAAATTCACATTACAATATATTTTCCTCGTAAATCTCAAGTCAATATACATTAAATAAACAAAATTAACAAACAAGAAGAAGTATGATAGATACTTCTAATAATAGACAGAATTGCAAACGTGAACTACTGGCCGGTTAGACGGAGCCAAGGCCGCGTCTTTAACCGCCACAGTTGGCTGGTCAAAGCCATTGGAGGGTGTAGCCACCCAGTTATATTTTTTTCACAGAAGTAATATTTTGTTTGGATTTTACCGTATATGCATACTTGCATAGTGGGATCTATAGCCAACGTGCTTCTTGATTTTTTAATTTTTTAAAATAAATTATTCTTTATTTCATAAATTTGATAAAATTAAAAAAATAATTATTTTATTTTAAAAAATTAACTTTTAGTCCCTGGTAAAATATTATTACTCCTTTTTTTTACTTTTTTTTTCCATCATATTCATTTCAATTTTCCTTTATTTTATTTTATTTTTCTTCATTTTCTTTCTCAATTTTCTTTATTTTTTCCCAATAATATTATAATAATTTTTAATTATTTCTAATTAAAATATATATTTAATACTTTTTATTATTTTTATATTTTTTAAATAATTTTAATTCATTATTATAATGCACATAAGTAAAATTTATGAGTACGTGTAAAAGGTATATTCTTTTTAAAATTTATGCACCTATCCCCTGTACATGTGACTAGACTAACTTATCAATTTACTAAAATAATATACAAAATAAATAAATAAGATCCTAATCCTACAGAATAAGGGCATGATCTGACATCAAAAATGTGATAATGTAAGCGTGGACTACTTGTGTTGTTGCGTTTGACCTGAACCTTTTGAATTTGGTCTATGAACACCAATCTCTCTATTTGCTTGCTTTTCAATACAAATTCTACTATTTGAAACTACAGACTTCAAATCTATTTTATTTTTTTCTTTTAACGTTAGAAGTGACCGAATGCTTAGTTGGTAATTTAAAAAAATTTCCAATGAAATAAAAAGCATGAAAATGCATGTGAAGTAATAGTTGTAGTTGATGAGCAAATATGATTGAACTCTATTTATAGTACAACTAAAACAAATTTTCATTTTAACTACGAGAAATCAGATCTAAGAATTATAAAAGCAAGCAAAATGTGATACATAGAAGCAGTAAAATTACCTTCTTAAGTCCAGCAAGCATGGAGAAATCAATTTCTTTATCTCCTGTAACTTCTTTAATCTCCTGTCTTAATCTATTTTGCCACTCAGGATGTATAGCTAAAAGCAGCAATGTCCATGATAGTGCCAATGCCGTAGTCTCATGCCCACCAAAGAAGAAAGTTTTACATTCATCCACTAATTCTGTATTGGTCATGGTCTTCCCTAGCCTACCATCTTCATGATTATCTTCCAACAAAAACCCTAATAAGTCTTTCCCAACATACCCGTTTAATTTTTTACGATCTGATATAATTGATAATAAAAGATCATCAACTTCTTTTCCAAGATTTTTAGCTTCTAGGGTTTGTTTTAGGCATAGGAATTTACTGAAGGGTACCCCCACATAACGGTTAGTTTTAAAAAGAGTAAGTTGCATGGCCCTTAATTTTTCGAACACTTGTCTTCCATTTTTATACCCTATTCCAAAAATTGTCTTGGCTATAATTTCTCCTGCTGTTGTAATCATTTCTCTCTCTACGTCAATTTCATTATAGCCAGAATTTAATAGGCTTGTCCACTTATCTATCATTTTAGTGGTGGACTCCACCATTAATCTTGTCATAGCCTATTTACATAAGAGACAGAGAATTTAATTAGTGGGCTGATGATATAATTACTATTAAATTAGTAACGGTACAACATTTCACTACCTATATATATATTATATAACGTAGGTTATATCTCATTAATCTTGGAAAAGTAACATTCTGATTTTCGTTGAAGAAATTTGCTTGACTGTTGTGTATATATATATTCTTAATATTATTCAAATATTATAGATTACGATTGATGACTTTTTAATATAAAGTTAAATTCTAGCCATCTCTTCAGAAGAATTTGTACCCACACCAAACTCTTAACTTTAGCAGCCAAAAAAAAATTTAATTAAATTCTAGATTCTTGAAAAATCACTCAACACCTTTATCCATTTTGAATGTTTTGATGTAATATTATTTTATATATAAATATTTCAATATAAAAATTTTAGTACATTCTTTATCAAAATTTACTCTTTATTTATGCTATCTATTTTAATGTAAAATTATTATCATACGTATTTATCATAAGTAGTATTTTTTTCCTATGATGAATTTCATATTTCATAATTAGTGTAAGAAAATATTATATTTTAATTAATGACATCAAATTACTAAGTTTATAATAAATAAAAATTAGATTCAGAACACACTGAGATATAGCCTAATAATAAGTATATATTTTTTTAAATAATAAATCTAATTGATTCTCCATCTCTAATTAATACTAAAAAAAAGTTAGGTTTGGGATATGATCTTATTATACTAATCCAATACGTAAATAGAATTATTATGGTGCGTGATTGTACAGCTGGTTGGAAATTAAAACATTTCAATTCAAAGTAAAGAGCGGATATTTTCCAAAAAATTCAAGCATATTATATATGTGCGTGTGTTTGTGTGAGAGAGAGAAAGAGAGGTAACCTTCAAGTTGGGCAGAGAGAGTGCAGGAGTGATAACATGGCGGTGACGAACCCAATCATCACCTTCAATCATAACCAAACCATTACCAAACAAAGGCTTTCTATCATTTTTAAACACGTCAGGTTTTCCCCAACTCTTCCCCATCACGCCATTAGACATGGTTTTAAGGAACTCTGGGTCTGCTATATATAAAAATGGCGCTGTCCCTAACCAGTATATGAACACCTTCCCTGCAACACATACCACAGTACAGCTTTGATTTTCAGTTTCTCATTATCTAACTGTAAAGCTAGAAATCTTTTATTACATTCACATGAAAAGATTAGAATAATAAAATGTAATTGTCTGAAAAAAGAGTGACATAATGTGAAAAGCCAGAATAAATATACGAATAAGTTTTGACTCAGTAATACTACAGTCGTTTCTATATCCATAAGATTGTAAAATTAATAAATAAATAAAAATAAACTAAAACAAATAACATACCATAAGACTTCTGCCATTGAGCAAAGTAAGGAAAGACAGAACAGTGAATATCATGGGATATATTATTTAAAGATCCAGAAGAAGAAGCAGCAATTTTAATATTTGTAGTGATATTTTTAATCTCCTCAATATTTCCTAGAGGAAATTTAGGGGTTGGACCTCCAAATCCATTCTTTTTAAGCTTGATATATGTAATAGCAGGAGAAATCCAAAAAGAAATCAATAGTTTAAAGAACAAGAAGACCAAGAAACTAATTATGGTGAAGCTAAAAATTTTAGCCAGCTGAAGAAACTCCATGATAATAAATTTTATATTAAGAAGTTACAAAAATAGATATAAGATTGATGAAGTTTATGTAAATGGAAGAGAACCCAAATGGGGTATTTATAGATGGAGAATGTCGGAGTTTTTACGATAAACTGCAAATTTGAATATTTTTTTTCAAATGTCTATTATTCAACTTTTTAGGTCCCTCTTTGTCTTTTATACCTTTTTTATATAAAAATAATTTACAACACTTTCTTTCTTATTTTCATGCTTTTTGCCAGCCTGCGTTTTTATTTGGTCTGTCGTCCCTTTATTTTTATTTTTTTCAATTAATTTTATTTATTTATTTATTTTTCTTCTATATATTTAACCTAAATTCAAATTTTATTTTAATTTTTTATTCTTAAAGACGAAAAATTATTAGGTGAATTTAATTTATCATATCATATTATAAATTAATTAATATGTTTTAACATTTACATATATTAATTATAATATATATTATATCATTTAAATAGTTAATTATTATATTTATTTTATGAATTAATTAATAATTAAATTGCTAAAAAACAACTATAAAGCTTCGTTTGGAGACAAGAATTTGAATAAGAATTGAATCTGTTGAATTTGAATAAGAATTGAATCTGTTGAAATTATAATTTTAACGTTTGTTTTACACAAAAAATTAAAATTAAATAAAAAATTAATAAAGATGAAAGTATTTGTTTGAGTTGAAAGTGACGGCGAACTATCGGGGATGGCAATAAATATAGTGAACTATTAATGATGGCGGTCTGACGAGTCATTGTCGTTGACGGTGACGATACTGCGAGTCATTATCATCAGTTATGACTGTCAGGCGAGTTACCGTCACCGAAAATGACGAGTCACCATTATTAGAGGTGGTGAACCATCATCGCCGACGATGATAGTGGTGCTGAGAGGGGCAATAAGAGAGAGAATTGTAATGATAATTATGAAATTATAATTTTTATGAGTTAAAAATAAAATTATAAAATTAAATTTTTAATTATATTATAATTTTATAAAATTGAAGATAAAATTCAATTCTAATTCTAAATAGATGAAATATTAAAATTAAAAATTTTAATTTTAATTTCAATTTCAAACCATTATAGTCTAATTATTTTCTTATTCTTAAAATGGTAGCTAAATTTTGTGTGGAAACTGGAAAGCCGCCCGTAGCGCCTTCCTATTCTAAAAGTATTATTACCTAATAGAGTTTTGCCACGTAAGATTATTTTTGACTAATCTTCTATCTTCCTTGACTATTAGGAAACTTATAGATCTTCCCATTTTTATTTATTAATTTCGTGAGCCACGATTTAATGAACCTATGGATAGAATTTGGAAACATTGACGCTAGGAATTCTAATTCTATTTTAGAATGAGAATGCTTCAAAATCAAAGTCCAATTAAGGTCTTGGGAATTTTAAACTCAAATTTTGTGGGCATATATTTATTCGTCAGAATTTTTTATTTTATTGTGTGTTTTATTTTTTATTTTTTATTATTTTATATATATATATATATATATATATATATATATATATATATATATATTAATTATTAAAATATTTTAAAAAATAAATAATTTGATATATAAATAATATACACGAGATAGAAAATAAAATAAAAAATTCAGAATATATATATATGCGTAGAATTCAATGAAAAGTGTGATAAAAGATTATCTCTTTAGTATTTAATTTTCAATTGTTAATAACGATGTATTTGAGTTCCAAAATAGAATATAAAACACAGTTATTACGTTCAAATTAAGTCTAGCTTTTCTTATAAATTAATTAAAAAAAAACTTCTATCAAGTCATATGCTAATTGTTAAGATGATTTACCAATTGCTTAAACAATCTACATTACCAAACCATTTACAGTCTTAATTTACTTTTAAGTAGGATTATTACTTGGAAATTATCAAAATGTACAGTAGATTGTGGACGAATTATCCAAAATGGAAATGTATTAATGGCACTTGCAAGCTTAGCCTTATATAATATGCATATTTTATTTAAATAAAAGACTCAGAGTTTGAATTGCCTCTCTCAATATTAAAAAAAAAAATGTCACAGTAATTTTTTTTTTTTTTTTGAATGCTATTTAACAGTAATTCTCTAGTACCATATTTTTATCACAAGAGCCCTACCTAAAAAATGAATTATTAACTGGAAAACAGAACAATGAAATCTATATTGCATAATTAATAATAACAAATCCATAATAACTTTTCATAACCTATAATATCATATACTATGTACATTATATTATTATATATAATATATAATAATACATAATTTCATAAATGGATGCTAATTCAATTTTTTTTTTTAAAATTAACAATGAATGATTGTCATTTATACGAAACATTAAAATAATGATAGAAGAAAATAAATTAAAATAATAAATTTATATTCTTTGATAATATTACTTTCGTACTGTAAATAGTTATTTTTTAAAAGATACGTCTTTTTAAGTGAAAATTATTAGTTTTTAAACTAAAAATTTAGAATCTTGTATAATTAATTTAATAAAAACCTCCATTTAAAATAATAATAATAATAATAAAAACCTCTTTAGTCGTAGGCTTTTTTTTTTTAATAAAAATGAGTGTTAAACCTTAAAATATATAACTAGAAAAATACATTCGAAACTGATTAGCGCTTCTATTGTCATCTATCATCAACTTATTGAAAATCCTAATGAACACACTCAATTTTATGAAAAGTTAAAAATATATTCCTTTCTGTCTTTAGCCATTCAATTTGTACATTTATTTTTATATATACACTATACTATGTATATATCATGCATACCGACAATCAATGCTTATTGTGATTTTGGGTAAAAAATAAAATATTAAATCGATATCATAAGTCAAAATAAAAACTAAATATTAGAATCCTAAAAAATTTTATTTACGTCAAGTATATAAATTTATCTCATATATTAAATTAACATAGCGATGAAATATTATTATTCAATATGATTTTTTTTATTTATTTTTTTTTAATAAAAAATATGAAGATATTTTTTTATTTTATGTGTTCTTATCTCATTAAATTAAAATATATATTCAACATAAATAAAAATTTTCCAAAACTCCTAAATAAAAATATAGAAATTACTATTTTTTTTTGCAATTGTTTCTCTTTATCTAATGAAAACACAGTAAGCCAATTTTATTTATTTTAGACACAAACTCTAATTTATACTTATTTATAAAAATATTGTTTTTTGTTTGATAAATATATGTCTTTATATAATCAACTAAATATGTCAACTTTGTAAGGTGATTCATCAAACAGGAAAAAAAATATAATAAGGTTGGATTTTGATAATAATTGTCGGCACGAGGTTAATGTTTATCTTGTAAGAATCAAGGATTTAAATTAAAACAATTCCGTTATTCTTTAAAAAAATTTCAAATGTATACAACAAAAAGTGACACGAAAGTGTCTAGAGCTAAAACTACATTCATTATTATAATAAAATTTAATTTTTTATTTTAATTGTTAATCTTCAAATTAATAGATTTTTATATAATTTCTTAATTTGAATTTTTCATATAATAATAATATAATATACATTTAGAAAATATTATTATTTAATAAGATATTTATTTTGTACTTAGTTTTTATGGTTAACCTATAAATAAGGCTTTTATTATCTATTGTAAAGCAATTTTAAGTTTTAAGTTATTATTTATCAATAAAATTTAAGATTCTTCTCTCTTTATCTTATTATTTCTGTTTTGGTGAATTCCTAAGAATTTTTAGTGTAACTGTATCTTTGGAGTGCCTTATCAAATTGGTGATTTAGCTGTCTACATTCATCATCATGTGGATCATCCATAACTGTGTTTAATCTTGCCAAAATCATGTTCTATTGCATTTACCTTTGTTTTACCATTTATGTCGTTGGTGACTCTACCTTTCCTATATGTTTGTATTGCAATTATGTTGAATTCTACAAGAAGATAGAATTCTCATTTTATTTTCATTCTCAAGAAAGGATATCAAATGTCAGTTGAGATCAAGAAGATAAAAAATCAATATTTACCATCACGTTGTTTTTATATTATGTGAATCATGATAATATCAGAGCAGCACAACAAGATATTGGATTGATTTATAAGAAAAAAGTTAATTATTTTGATGATTCACTTGCAAGCATTTCTTTATGGTGTCTGATTATTGGCTCATTAAAAAAAAATTAATTGAAAGTTTTATTAGAAATCATATGCTTGATGGATAGATATAATAATAAAAATTGAAAAGTTTCATATTTTTATTAAATATTTTCAGGTGAGAAAAAAAATAGTTTGAGCCAAACTCAAGATCGAATTTATTTTTTCAATCAAAAGAGTATAATACAAAGTGTCTAGAACTATAAATATAGATATTATTGTAATAAATTTTAATTTTCTTTTTATTTTAAATTTTTAGCCTTAAAGTTAAGAGATTTTTATATAATTTTTTAATTTGAAATTTTCATATGGGAATAATATGATATTTATTTTAGAAAGTTTATTTTTATATAAAAAGTATTATTATTTAATAAGATCTTTATTTTCTACTTAATTTTTAGGATTCGTCTATAAATAAAGTTTTTACTATTTATTACTATAAAACAATTTTGGGTTTTGAGTTATGATTTATCAATAAAATTTATGATTATATTTCTTGATATTGTTCTCTTTTCCTTTTGGTGAATTCTTATGAAATTTTTTCAGTGCAGCTGTATAGTTGAATTGGTTTACCAAGATGGTGTTTTAGCCGTTGATATTTATCGCAGTGAGATTTTAAAGTCATCGAAATCGAATCCCATCACATTTATCCTCGCGTGAATTATTTGTAGTAGAGTTTTAATTTTATCAAAATCCGATCCTACTATATTTATCATTGCGTGGATCATCCGTAGTAGAATTTTAATTTCATTAAAATCATATTCTATCAACCTACATGATTCTACATAATTTTAACGTAATTTTGCTGAATTTTATAAATATACCTATTTTACAATTATGATCGTTATGCAGTTTTATAATATTAAGAGAGTGTTTAAATTGGTGGTTGAAAATTATTAATTTAAAATAAAAATATTTTTTTTTTAATTGAAAAAAATTTTAATTGATAATCGTAATTTTTATTTATTATCATATATTATCGATTTAAAAAAATAATTTAATAATTAATTTTTATCTAAATATTTAATATTTTTTTAATTATCTACGCATATATTTTTAAATAATAATTAAATTTTACAATTAAATATATAAACACTCGCGGGAACTTGAAATTAACGACATCATATATATATTCCCCGTACTGTTGTCAAAAAGAGATTGAGGAGGGTTGTTGTGTTTTTTTTTTACTCTTGATATATCCTATTTTAGTTACTGGAAAATTTTTAAAAAAATTTTAAAAAATTATATTTTGATAGTGTTTGATGTAATGAATCCATTGATTTATTTTTTATGCTAAACAAAAAATATTTAGACAACTAAAAATATATTATAAATACGTTAAATTTAGACCATTAAATATAATATATAAAAATTATAATATATTTTTAATTGTCCAAATAATTTTTATTTAATATAAAAATAAATCAATTGATTCAAAACAGCCCCTCAACCGTCAAAAAGTTTGATAACAATGCCTTGCCAATTATCACTTTCTATGGCGTATATTTTTTTTAATCTTTGTTCAGAAATCAGCGTTTCTTTTTCTTCTCTATTTTGTCTTCGTTTTTTTTTTAATTGTAACTTGAAATTTAATGCAGTATAGTAATAAAAAACAAAGGAAAAATATGATAAATTAAATAATAAAAAATTTATAAATAAATAAATAATTAATTTAATATAAATTAATTAATTTTATACTAATAATTATCAATATTTATTTATTTATAAATTCATATATATATATATATATATATCTGTTCATGAACTTTGGTAATCATTACGGAATTGAAAAATATGGGATGCTAGAGGCGGCTGAGTTTGGGAGCATATTTTACATTACATTTGAATGTGTTTTATGTGACACAATAATTATTAATATATGTAAAAATATAACAAATGAAATTGTACTATATATATTGACACGTAACTATGAAATAAAAAATAATAATAAAGTTGAGAATTGAGATGAGCTGAATTTGTCTAAATCTTAAATTAATATATTTCTATAAAAGGCAAAATTTAAGTTCTTAAAGTGCTAAATAATATGATTGTCAAGTAATAATTAAATTAAAAAAATAAAATTATTTAATTATAATTTAAGAGAAATATTAAAATATATAAAAAATAATAAAAAATTAAACATAAAAATAAATCACACGTTAATTAAATATAAAATATTTAATAATTAATTTTTTAATTTTAATAATTAATTTTTGAGATAATCACTCGTATAATTATATAAACTCTAATATTTATAATATTATATAATAAACTCAAATAAATTTGTTTAATTAACATATATCAAGCACTAACTAAAGCAATGTACTGCTGGATTTTTAATTTATTCGTTACAAAGTGGGATTTATATTATAATTAATTTCTTAATATACCGCAAGATTTTTGGTATGGTTACTTAATATTTATCATATTCAAGATATGTATACTTTATAAGATTACTGTTAATAATAATTTATTCTTCGTTAGAAACGATGCATTTTATTAAAGTGACCATATCAAGGCTAAAAGCTATTCATTCGTACAAAATTTTGCACACAAATGCTCGACTGCACATACATTATCCATTATATTGATACAAGATATTGTATTGAAAATTGCATTGGCAGGGATATAACTTAATAATAATCTTCTTTAATTTTTTTTTATAAATATTATAATTTATATAGTATTAAAAATATTAATATTAAAAATTAATTATTAAAATTAAATAACTTAATTATATATAAATTCATTTAATTAAAAAAATTATTTGCTTATAATTAGGAGCATTGTACTACTAATTTTCTATCTATAATTTAATGAATTGTATATTGTTTCATATTCACATGATTCTTATAAGTTAATTTAAATGGTTTTAGTTTGAATAAAAAAATAATGCGCATAAAAGTGAATGTTGAATCATTTTTATGTCTTCTTAGTCTACATACATTCTGCACACATAAAATGTAGGGAAAATTTCAATCCTCCTTACGCATGATAAACACAATTTAATTCAATTAAATGCAGTATTTTATTTATACTTTAAATTCTTTTATTTATTTATTTTTATTCATGTTAATTCTTTTAATGGTACTGTTTAACAAAATTCCTTATACTCCATTTGAATAGTCTGAAATTTGAGTTAAAATTTAAATTTAAATTATTAATTTTAATATTTAGCAATTATTTAGAATTAAAATTAAAATTCTAACTACAATTCCATAAAATTATAATATAACTAAAAAATCAATTCCACAATTCCATTATCAACCCATAAAAATTATAATTTCATAATCATCTCTACAATTCTCTCTTCCACCACCACCTCCAACACCATCGTCATCGTCACCTCCATTTCCAAAGCCAACGCCGACTATAGTGATTTGCCTAACAGTCATTGTTGGAGATGATGACTCGTCGGATTGTCATCGTCAGCTACAATAATTCGTCGAACTGTCATTATCGGCGATCCATCACCACTCACATTATTACTGCCAGTGGTCCACTACCATTTTTAACTTAAACAAATACTTTCATCATCACCAATTTTTTATTTAATTTTAATTTTGTATGTAAAATAAACGTTAGAATTATAATTTGTACAGAATTTTAATTATAAAGAATTAAAATTAAAATTAAAATTCTCAATTCCAATTCCAATTCTTGCCTCCAAACGAAACCTTAATAAAATCAAAAGTTAATTTATTCAAAAACTCATTTTTAAAAAAATGATGTTCAAAGTAAAAGTTTTAACAACTAAAGCACATAAAAATATTAATATTAATTATTTGATTTCAATTTATATTTGATGAATAATAAAATTATAAAAAATATTAATTAGTTATTATATAAAAATATTAAAATTAAAAATCATCATACACTTATAAAAAAATTAATATTAATATTTAATATTAAAGATAACGTACTATGTACTTATGATTTGATCATTAAAATCTTTCCCCAGACTATTTAAAGAAAAAGATAAATAATTAAGGTGTTGTTTTAAGGAGGGAAGGGAGCCAAGGGAAGCTCGTGAATTAGAGGTTCAATATGAGTTAAATTAAAATTAAATTATAATTAGAAAGAATGCATATTACACATTTATAATCACAGATATTCATTAAAATAAAATTAAAATTAATTCCGTGAGCTTTATTAATCTTTCATAACTATTACCATAAAAAATATTAGTTAAAAAAAAAGACAATTTATTTTATCTGACCCGTTACCTGTTCGTTTGTATCACAGGATATCAATTTGGTGAGAATTTTTATTTGATTTAAAAGAAAATGAATATTATAAATAATTCACTATGATTTACAGACTAATTTTAATTTTTTTAATTAAACTAACCGGATTGAATCAAATTTAAAAATCATGATTTGAATCATACTAATAGTAAGAGTATAAGTTAAATCGATCAAATTGATTAAATCAAATTAAAATCGATGATTTTGTAACTGTGTGGTTTAGTTTCAGTTTGAAAAATAAAGCAAATTAAAAGTTTGGTTTGATTTAATTTACGGTTTGATATTTTTTAATTTCAAATTGAATTAAATCGAAATTATATATATATATTATTATTACAATTAAATATGCTTTGTTTTATTTTACATACACTTACAATTTTTTTTTTGCCTAAGGATCCGTTTGAAGAGTCTGAAATTGAAGTTGAAATTGAATTTTTCAATTTCAGTGTTTGACAATTATCTAGAATTAGAATTGAAATTCTAATTCTAATTATATGAAATTATAATATAACTAAAAAATTAATTTCATAATTATATTCTCAACTCATAAAAATTATAATTTCATAATTACCACTACAATATTTTCTCTTATCACCACCGCCACCTCTACCTCCAGCCCTACCACTGACTATGGCTGTTCGCTATCATCGGCGACGGTGGTCCGCCACCTCTGATGATGGTGGTTTGTCATCTCCGATAACGGTTGTCCGCCACTTTCGGCGATAGTGGCTCGCCTGACAGTCATCGTTGGCGATGGTAGCTTGTCTGATGGTCATCGCCAGCTACGATGGCTCGCCGGACCGTTATCACTAGCGATCCACTACCACCCCCACCCCAACCACTATCACCGGTGGTCCACCACCACTTTCAATTCTATCGTCACTTTAATCGTCACTAATTTTTTATTTAATTTCAGTTTTAATTTCAATTTTTTTTGTGTGAAACAAATATTAGAATTATAATTTTAACATAATTCTAATTCTCTAGAATTAGAATTATAATTAGAATTCTCAATTCTCAATTTTAATTTTAATTCTTGTCTCCAAACGGGTCCTAATATTAATTTAATTTTTTTTTAAAAAAATATTCATGAAAATTAACCAAAGATAAATAAATAAAAAGAGTATAATTTTTAGGAAAAATACAAATTTTAAGTGTATTAATGAATTGAATAGCAATTTTTATATTATACATAAAATTATTTTTAATTTTTTTATCACAAATATTTTATTGATATTTTTTTAAATTTATAATAAAATAATTATAATTTATAAAAAATATTTTTAATTTAAGATCGATAAACTGAAAATAATTAAATCGAATCAAACCAGCAGTTTAATTATAATAATAATTTAAATTAATTTAAAACTCTTTTAAGCCTGCTTTCCTAAATAAACACACTTTCTTTTTACTAAATACTAAAATTAAATAAAATGTGAGAAAATGAATGTAGTACAAGTACCATGGGCCGTAATTGAATCTCTTTTTGCCGGTCAACATTAAAGCCTAATATCTCCAGTGTATCTGATGCAAGTCATGAGATACCTCCTTTGTCTTCAATTTTACCTCACTCAAATTTTCATATCATGTAATTGTTATAAAAAAATAATAATAAATAACAAATCATCTTGAAGGGCTTTCAATTTTTTATTATGTTTTATCTTTTGAATTCTTGTTTTAAAATTTTTTAAATAGTCAGTAATAAATTTCATTAATTTTATTTTTATTTCCACTAAATTTTACAACATGAAAAAATAAAGTTTAATGATTTAATATATGATTGATTTTCTTTTTGTGATCAATAATTATATATATATATTATTTTATGAGGGTTTGATTGATTAGTTATAGTTTTTAAGACAGATAAATCTCTGAGTTAAAACTTTAATGAAAGTTAAATTTATCAAAATATATATATAATGTTCAAAGTATAATTTGCATTTTCAGCCTAAAAAAAAATTGCATTTTATATTAAAAAATATAATAATTAATTAAAAAATATAAAATATAAGAGAATTAAAAAAATAAAAAGGGATTAAAGTAATTAATGAAATAAAATAATAAATGAATTAAGAGAATGAAAATAGATTATTTTTTTTAATAATAGTATATTTTGTATTATAACGTCTATTTTAGGAAGAATGGAGTATTATTTAAAAAAAAATTAAATTATAAAATATCCTTGCAAGAGAATACTCAGATGCAGTAAAACTTAGCATTTCCTGCTATGAGCTATGAAATTAAATTGTAAATTTATAAAAAAAAAATTCATAAAATTTGATTGAAATTCATTTATTTAGAACAATATTTACATATGAATTATATATATATTTATCTTATAAGAAATTATTAAAGGATAAAAGATGCAATGATTTAATATTTAGATTTAAATATTTTATATTAAAATAAAACATAAGATATTAATGTTTAATTAATTTAATATTTTTAAATTAACAAAGAAAAAATTATAAAAACATAACAAATCATATTTCTAATAAGTTAACTGAATCTAAATTAATGATTAGCTCCATCACTTGTAAAAATTTTAATTTCATGAATTTTTAAATACTTTGTACGATAACTGGACTCTAATGGCTATTGGATTGAATCCAATAAAAAAGGCTTTGATGCTGGAAGCCCACGAAGCACCTATGTGCAATAGTCCGTCACTTTCCGGTTCAAAGTTGAAATTAAAAATAGAGGGAGAAGCAGAGGCAAAGATCCGTGCTTTTTGGGTTGGGTTGGGTTGCGTAGGATTGTTGCCGTCCATGGAAGAAGTAAAACCAGTAGAAATCTCAAAAAATTTCACCGGCAAAGCACAAGAACAGCCGTAGCAACTACCAATTCAATCCAAGAAAAGAAAGCTTAGCAATGTCAACCTCCATAACTCCTCCTACTTCAAAATTCGCGCTCTTGTTCGACAACTTCGTCCCCAATTCATCCAGGTAAACAACTTTTTCTTATTATCCTTGTTGTGATATTGTTTTTGTTTTCATATTTCATTTTATGCAGTTCTTGTGTTGTTAACTTGGGGATTTCTATTTTCCATTGATTAAAATGTGATTTCTCGTTTCTCATTTGGTTTTCAACCAACTACATACTTTACTTATTCGCTGTTGTTTGGTGCCACGGAAACCAGGAAAACCTAAGAAAATTAATAAATATCAGCTTAGTTTTTATTAAAATGTCTTTTTCTTTCTTTTCCTTCATAATTACGATTAAAGATTAGGAGATTACGTGCAGTTCTATAAGTAATAGATACAAAGTGCTGATGTGATTGGGAAATGATTTTTTTTGGGTTTTGACTTTTTTCTATAATTTCGTTTTCTGGTACCAGGGCAATTGAGAAACTTTAGTCACTTGTTTTTATAGATGATGCCTATTTGGATTCAGATTTTAGTTGTTGAAAGTTCATCTGAGGCTTAAAATGAGCATACAAAGAAATTATTACCCAGTATTAATTGGATAAGTAGTTGAGGATGTGCTTGCACAGGCCTCGCAACCCATGTAAGTTTGGGGGAGAGAGGTAACTGGATGGCTGGGATTGGGAACTATTGTATCATTCACTGTGAAGGCATTTAGTTTTTCAAAATACTTTGATTAAATATCCTTCCAAATACGGCTCATTGATTGAGAATCATGTTGAGACGAATTATAATAAAAAAAACTGCTTTATTATGCCTAATGAGAAGGTGATATCATATCCCTTTTTTATTCCTCCGTTCAATCATGAGCGCTTTTCAAAATTTATTGAAACACACTAGTTAATAGATCTCTATTTTGATCATTAATGGCACATGCAATACTGGAGGAATAAGGGGGATTGACTGATAAACCTTATCATGATTTTTTGGGCTCCTTTATCCCACATCCTTTGTAAGGTTTATCTGACAGTAGAAGTTGTCACAGGCAAATGCTACATTACACCTGTAGTGATATGTTGAGTTGAGCTGATTTATGATTTATTATCCTCTTATTATTTCATGGATGCCAAACATGATAAAAGAATTATAAATGGTTAATGGTTCAAACATATTAATGGTTTTATTTGTTACGTATTTACCTTGGATCTTTGAGGTGATCATTTATCATACCTTTTATTTTATTACATGGTTGCTTCTCGCCCTTTGATGGAAAGATTTGGTATAAAAATTAATGAAACAAGAGTCAATTGTAATATCATGCTGCTTTCTCTAATGGAAGTGGAGCCCCCATAGAAGACTAGTGTAGTTCATGCTAACAGTCTCCTTTCCCCTTGAGTATGTTCTAAATTGTGCTTTTTTTCTTTTGGTATGCTAAAATAATGGTTCTCAATGTAGGTACTCCAGATGCCCGACTACAAGAATTGCAAGGCAGCTCATGAACTTCGAATACGTGAGTCTTCGCATTTAAAATGTCTTGTTTGACGCTGTTCCTTTTAGATTGATATACACTGGCCAAATTCCTTTTAGATTGATATGCGTTGGTCAAATTCATTTTTCCACTTTCCTAAGATTTGCTTTATGGTGGGGGAAACTAGAATTCCTTTTCCTAAAATAACTTATGTTTATGCATCCAACTTGGAGAACTGATTGTGATGGAATTGTACAAGCAGATAACTACAGAGACAGATCCTCTTGAGAAGGTTGGGTTAGAGTGTCAGCCTTTATCAGGTTAAAGTGTGCCTGGAAAACAATCGCAGGATAGAAACCAAGATGGAAAAATACCAGAGTTGCTTCTACATAAACAGTCATCAGATCAATCTGCAGAAAAGATTTCTACATATTCACAGATAAGGCTTGACAACGGCCATACCCGAAAAAGCTATATTGTGGGTGGTTCAGTTTTTGGTTGGAATTTCATCACATATGGAGGAAGTACTCCTGTTTATTATGGGGTGACAAAGAAGTCTTTCAGAAACAGCATTAAAAGTAAGATATCAGCAACCGGTGTACCTTCCCATAACAGCTGACTCTCTGAAGAGTAAAAACATAGAAAATGCATATTCTATAGGTTTGTCACTTTATATAGTTATTAGAGGCCAGAAATAATCATTTTGTTATAGACAACTAGAATTTATTGGGGGTTAACAAAGCTCCTTTTTGTAATGTTGGTGTAAACAGAAAGGGCCATTTTTGTTATTAGTGGAATGGGTAGAAATAGAAAAGAATTTAGCATTGATTATTGATTTTAGAGTGCCCAATACGCAACTTGAAATTTGTATCTCTCACGATCACTTCCATTAATGCTTCTACGGTCTAGGGCTGCATATGCGGTATGTATAGTTTAGACTTTAGAGTTCAGACTGGCTCCGGACAGTTGACCCTGATATGGTGATTCTTACCGGCATAGCCCAGGCCCATCTTGCTGGTTTAACTCGCTAGTGACTATCAGCCATTGGTATGCTTAACAAATGTTTAATCAACGTCTGAATCTCAAATACTAAAATTGTCTATAATTTGTTGATATTACCATCTCATTCCGCAAATCTTTTTGCCCTCAGCCTTTCTGATTAATTCTGTATTAGTTTTTCATCTCATTTTGCATGTACACGGATTAATTGTATTATTTATTTTCTAAATCTCATCTAATTTATACTTCAGGCTCTCTTGTAAATTACAACAACTAAAAAAAAAAAAAAATTCTCCACAGTAAAGATTCTTAGCCCGCACTTTTATAATTGTTGTTGACACCTTGACAACAGTTTTTGAGAGGAATGCATTATTAATTCACAATACATTTACAAGATATGTAAAATTCACAAACAAATTCAATACATTATAAAAATTAACAAATTAATTTTGAACAGTTTTGTTTGAACTTAATGTCTAATAAAATAAAAAAATTTGTGCTCGTTGGTTTAATTTGTATATATTCAATTTGAGCAAAAATTCAAGTTTAAGGACTTCTCTTTAAACAAAAAGTAAATATAAATTATAGTCCAAAGCCTTATTGGTAGAAAATAGCAACTATGTGAGAGAATTTTTATTTGAACTGAAACAAATAAATAAATACTGGATAATTCCAAGCCTCAGAACTTGCATGTGCTTTTAGTTTGAAACAAAAAGCACTAATTCAGTTAAAAAAAAAAAAAGATTTAATAGAAGGAAAATTTTAAAAAATGAAAAACCACACCAATTTGATTTCGCCAGAGTCCTACTAAACCACAGAGGTGTTGCAGAATAAAATTCATTGGATTGATAACTGTTAGTGATATTACAATCATTTTAGAAGTCATGGAAAAGCATAATCGCATCATCTAGATTCAACTGCGACGACTCCATCAGAAATCTCATTTTTTTTTTATTTTCTCATACTTAACTTTTATCCCTTCGTCACGTTTATCAAGTGGGACATCAAGAATCAGAAACAAGATGACCCAGCAATTAGATTAATAACTGAAAATATTGCACAATGGCAGCACTGTAAAGGCATAATAGGAAAGAAAAATAAATCAAAAGACAGGTGCTTTTTCTCTTCATCCAGCAGGAGAAAAAATTTGCAGGTGAAAAATCAGAGGTAGTCTGAAATTAATCACAGCTGACAGAGGTGAGACATTTTAGAGAAGAATACTGACTCGAGTATAGGCCTAGTAAAAAATAAAGAAAATTTCCAATAAAAATTCCAAAAAATTCCAGAAAAATGTCCTAATCTTATGACTAAATAAAAATTCCAGGTGCTAACCAATGGTAAGAATTTTAATAAAGAAAAGATGTCTACTTTTTCCATAAGATTCACATAGTCAAATGCGAATCACAAATTTGAAGGCGCATGCAAATTCAATGGCCATATTTTCAAACCCTAGACCCTTTCAGTTCAAATTCATTCTATTGGATTTAGTACTCAGTTGCACCATTGAGCAATAGAAAACTATCTACGAGAAACTGCTTGCTCTGGGATGCAGAAAATAATGTAAACGGAGGGGTTTTCTATGTCCTAGGTTAAATTCTTAGAATTTCTTACTTGGCAAAATCCCCAACCCCCACTCATGCACAAAAGAAAAGGAGTCCGAACCTCCTTTTGCTGTTCCAGGCTCATAAGCCACACGGAGACTCAAATTTAAGGCAGCATGGAACATCTGATCCAGCACGTGTTCCCAAAGGACGTGCTTATTTACCTTCCACAACAAGAAGGTTGCTGTTCATGCAACTAAGCATGGATGATTAAATAACATATTAAATAAGACCATGACACATAATAAACTAGCTGAAAGCTAATTATCATAATCTTAGATGAGAAATTCAAATATTACTTCCATGTTTGACGCTTATATATTAAACAACTAATTAGTTTCAAGCTGACCCATCTAATAGACAAAATGAAAAGGAATAAATCTGCCACAAATACAGGTCTTCAGTGGCTCCAGGGCTCATGCACTTCATTCTACAGCCTATAAACTAGGATGGTCCTCCATTAGGTTAATTGCTCTGTAGTAGAAAAGAGGGGGAAGAGACAATGTTAAACAAAAAGGTCCTGTTAAGAACCATAACAGAGCTTGTCAATGTCTTTCTTGAAGCAGGTAACCACGTATATCCCAGTGTTTCAACCACAGGATATTAAAATATCCCAGAGCTTCAACCACAGGATATTAAAATACCTAGTTAATATAGTTCTTATTCTTCATAACATATATAAAAGAAAGTTGCAACGCATAGTTTGAACAAATGTGTTCCATCAAGTTTCTGTTTTTCTGCTGCATCCCATTATTCCAGTTTTATGCACTCGGGAAAAGAAATGATGAAAGAAACAATGAAAAATACCAATGCTACAATGGACATGCACAAGCATGTGCATATACAGCAAGATACACTTGTACAAAAAACATAAAAAAGCGAAGAATTGTTTACCTCCATAAGTAGGTAGTCATCCTGCCACATCTTGTAAAGGATCTTAGTTGTTTCCTTCTTTTCAATAAATATTGTATCTGAAATCTACAGGAAAAAGAAAGAAAGAAATATACCAAAATAATCATCCAAGCAATTCTCACTGAAGATAGAAAATTGAAAAGGCAAAATAGCCAAAAGAAAACCTAAACTTTAACACTTCACAATTTTTTTCCAATTCTTTCAATTTTATCAATTAGGTATATAGATTTTTCTTTGTTTGTTTCAATTTTAGCCACCATTTCAATCTCCATCCAGATTAGCAATGCAATTATAACTTTTAGTTCATAAATGGGGCTAAGCAACACAATTTAGTTAATGGTGGAATTGAAGAAAGAAGACAAAAATAATAAAGATAAATATTGAAAATAAAATAGAGAAAAATTATATTTAAATTAAAATTGTGTATGGCTTGAATTTGAGCTCCCGCAAACTATATTTTGAATTCTATTGCTTTAATTCAATTACATGCTAACAATTTAGTAATTGATTTGAATGAAGAGGTAATGTCGTTAAAATTGTAACGAGAACACAAGTCTATGTATCTAATTAATGAAATTAACAGTATTGGACAAAATTACAAAAAGCGCTTAAGTTCAGGATTTTTTTGGTTACTAAGCCAATCCAAAACTATTAAACACAATACACAAAAAATATAATAATGCCCAAGAAAAACGTTTTTGTGGTATAATGGCTTAGGAACAACAAAGTGAATCAGAGATTTGTAATGGACATAAATTGTCACTTGACTACAGCAAAAAATGACAGAAGCAGCATTTCTATTAGATGATTCTACGTAGTAAAGTTTGCCCATTGTGACGAGTATCTGGCATAACTCAACCCCCGGCATAGGGCATACAACAAGAAGCATTCACTCAGCCACCACAGTGGTGGTGGATAATTTGTTAACCTATTTGAAAAAAAACTCCTAAAACATCTGTCTCTCCTCTAATGATGTATAGGTCTCATGCACATTAACACTTGAGCATTGCATCCATCATGTGACTTATGGCATATTAGGAATCAGCATATTTATCCTTCTAGTATTTACAATAGTGCAACTCAGAGCAAACTCATGGGTGATAGCTTATTACCTTATCAGTCTCAAGTAGGCAATCAGCCTTTAACAGTAACCTAAACATTCTATAACCATCTTTCCCATATCTTTTCAACACAATTGACACCACCTGCAGCATAGGAATAATCAGACATCTATTTCAGTGAATTAAACACCAGTGCTTCAAATTTTAGGGAAAACCCATAGTCAAACAGACCTCATCACTGTGTGCTACTTCAATAATATGCTTGAAATCTGCATAACAAGTACAATTGTGTCAATAGAAATCAAAGTAATAATTTACCAAAACAAACAATGGTGTTCCATTTTGTGAAGAAACCATAATATTTCAACCAGAAGTGAACTGGAAAGAGAGAAATAGGACAAATGGTACCTATACTATATGAGTCGTCAACCACCATTACAGATTGTGGAGGAGAACTCAACTGAACAAGCGCAGCTCTAACATGATCGAAGGTCATGTTACGGCCTTTTTCACTCTTAATCACCTCTTTATAAATGGAATTCAATGATAATGGAGCTGCAAAATTTATTGTTATCAGCAATGTCAAACAAATAAAAGCACTAGAGGAGTTGCATAAAAAATGGCAGTGAGAAGTGTGCTTATTATTTTTCTTTTGTTTTGTTCTGTTTTTATTGATTTTAACAAAACCATTGAAACGATATGGAAAAATACATGCATAGAACAAAAATGAATAAATACAGGACCAAGTGAGTCACAATTCAGAAAATATCAACCTCACTTCCTATCAACATATATTTATGAGATATTGTCTAAAAGGATACATTTCACTAAATCTAGTTAGAAAGTTACACCACCGATTAACGGTAAACATCCAAACATTATATTAGTTAGACTTAAACAGTGGCTCTGGATAGTTCCAACATGGCTAAGATAAAACAGATTTTAAGTTGTCCTTCATTTCCAAACTTAATTTTCCATTTCCTTATAGATTTTTTTAAGGTTTTTATGGAATTATAGCAATTTGAGGTTGCTTATCTCAATTCTACCTTCAATTTAAGGTGAGGAGCAAGGATTTTGGGAGGACTATTGCTTGATGAATTCGGCCATGGAGGGGGAATTTTGGTAAGTTGTTAGTTTGTTTGATTTGATTAATATTTTAGTGATTATTTAGATTAAATTGAATGGATAATTAGTTTAATTGCATTAGATTATCTATAATTGAAAGTAATTACAATTTGAATGTTGAATTTGAAGTTGTAAAGGGCGAGATGTTGAATTAGTGTTAGGAATGTCAAATTGATGTTAGAAATGTTCAATTGGATAGGAATGAACAACTAATTGATGGTTAATTTGATTTGAAATTGTAAATTGAAAAAATTGAGTTTTCAAAATTTGCTCAATTTGGGGATTTTGGTAAATTAGTGGAAATTAGCT